>JAJGRW010003400.1:0-35000 GCA_025461045.1 Carex parvula
CAAGAACATAATATTGCTTGGTAACCGGATCGTATTCAACAGAATCATGATATTGGCAGGATCCTAAGATCAAAGGGGTTTTTTGTTGGGGTTGGAAATACGGTCTCCCCTACAGGTCGTACAACTGGAACCGGGAGAGTGTCTTTTCGGAATGTATCGATAATTCTATGGGATGAGTCGGTCGGTCTGCGGGATGTATCAGCACATGCCTCGGGATAAAGTATCATTGAGTCTTCGGATAGAGTCCACCCAGCCGCCGAATTAGAATCGGCCCGCTCTTTTCAAACGGTACATGTCCGGAGACAGTCCTACTGTGTCCGTTCCTATGGCTTTATAGTATCAACCTGCGCCGATGCAGCTGTGCAAAACACAACTGATGCTGCGGTCAATAATACCGTTGCCAGGAATAAATGAAACGTTGGCGGCGTCAAACTTTCCTCAAGAATTAGTTAAGTATAGTTTCACCGATAGGCTACAAGATTTTTAAAGCTTTCTTATAAGATCCTCGACTTTATCGGTGCCTGCCACCTCATGGATTACTTTTTTAATAGCGTTTTCTGCGGCGGGCCTGGCGATGCCAAGTGTAATCAGGGCATTTAACGCGTCCAGTTCCAAGGTATTGCTTGTCAAAGATGAAATATTTGTGGTATCTTCTTTCCCCTTACCAACCTTATCTCTCAGCTCAAGAATGATCCGCTCTGCAGATTTCTTACCGATCCCTTTGATGCTTTCCAATTGTTTGGCATTTCCCTGGAGAATGGCACGGCTGATCTCTTCGGGTCTCATAGAGGACAACATCATTCGGGCCGTGGATGATCCTACGCCCGATACGCTGAGCAGGAGTATAAAAAGGTCCTTTTCTATCTTGTCAAAAAAACCATAAAGTATATGAGCGTCTTCACGAATATGCAGATAAGTAAGTAATAACCCTTTGTCCAGGCTTTCTATCTGTGAATATGTATTAAGGCTGATCTGCAGCTCATATCCTACCCCACCGACTTCCATGTGGACAAGTGCGGGGCTTTTATAGGCGAATGTACCACGTAAAAAAGCGATCATGGCTGCGAAAATAGGGTAAATGTTGGACACTTCAGCCGTTCCTCAAACTGGTCGCAGGCCAGTTTAGCCACCATTTCAATATTTTTCCCCACCTTTGCAAAAAACTTTTCTTAACCAGACTGGAATTAATAATGAGCAACAAAATGACCGCCGCTATCACTGCGATCGGAGGATATGTACCTGAAGACCGTCTAAACCAATGCCGACCTTGAGAAAATAGTTGACACCAATGATGAGTGGATACGCACCCGGACAGGAATAGAAGAAAGAAGGATCCTGAAAGGCGCAGGAAAGGCTACCTCGGACCTTTGCGTGCCCGTTGTCGAAGAGATCTGCCGCAAAAGGGGGATCAGCCCAGAAGAGATTGATTGCCTGATCGTTGCAACTGTCACTCCGGATATGTTATTCCCGTCTACCGCAAATATCGTCTGCGATAAGATTGGCGCAAAGAATGCATGGGGTTTTGATCTGAGTGCGCTTGTTCAGGATTTTTATATGCGCTGACCTCGGGGGCTATGTATATCGAAAGCGGCCGGTTTAAAAAAGTAATAGTCGTGGGCGGTGATAAAATGAGCAGTATTGTCGACTATAGCGACAGGACCACCTGTATTATTTTTGGAGATGGCGCCGGCGGAGTGCTGCTCGAACCCAATTACGAAGGTTTTGGTGTTCTGGACAGCATTCTAAAAAGCGATGGCAGCGGCCGGACACACCTTCACATGAAAGCCGGCGGCTCGCTGAGGCCATCCAGTTACGAAACGGTTGCCGCAAAAGAGCATTTCATCTACCAGGAGGGGCAGGCTGTTTTTAAATTTGCCGTCAAAGGCATGGCGGATGTCAGTGCCGAGCTGATGGAACGCAATAACCTCACTGCCGATAACGTCAGCTGGCTGGTGCCACACCAGGCGAACAAACGTATCATCGATGCCACCGCTCACCGTATGGGACTCGCGGAAGAAAAGGTCATGATCAACATACAACGTTATGGCAATACAACCGCCGGGACCATCCCCCTTTGCCTCTGGGATTGGGAAAGCAAACTAAAAAAAGGCGATAACCTCGTGCTCGCAGCACTTCGGTGGCGGATTCACCTGGGGAGCAACCTGGGTCAAATGGGGACATTAGACACTAACATGGAAAACATACTCATCAGAAGGGCAGTTCGTGAGGACTGTCCGCGTTTATTAGAATTAATACAGGAACTCGCGGAATACGAAAAAGCTCCGCAGGAAGTCACGGTCGACCTCCAGCACTTCACCGAAAGCGGCTTTGGCCTTCATCCGGTCTGGTGGGCCTTTGTCGTCACGGTCGACGAAAACGTGGAAGGCTTTGCATTATACTATATCCGTTACAGCACCTGGAAAGGCCAGCGCCTCTACCTGGAAGACCTGATCGTCACAGAAAAAATGCGGGGCAAAGGACTGGGTAAAATATTATTCGACCGTCTGCTGGAGAAGTAAAAGAAAAGAATTTCCAGGGAATGGTTCTGGCAAGTGCTGGATTGGAACGAGCCAGCCATAAATTTTTATAAAAAATATCAGGCGAATTTTGACCCGGGCTGGATCAACTGCTCAGTATCCTAATGCACCCCGTCTACCTGCACCGTCTTGTCGATTTTATGGATCAGACCTTGCAACACCTTTCCTGGACCAATTTCCGTAAAATGGGATGCCCCGTCCGTTATCATGGATTGAACAGATTGCGTCCATCTTACCGGGCCCGTCAGCTGATCGATAAGATTCTTTTTGATCTCATCCTTTGCCACGACAGCCTTTGCCACAACATTCTGATAAACCGGGCAAGTGGGATTATAAAACGTAGTTTTCTCTATCGCAACTTTCAGCTCGTCCTGCGCAGACTCCATGAAAGGCGAATGAAAAGCACCGCCCACCTGTAAGGCAAGAGTACGTCTGGCGCCAGCCGCCTTCATCCGTTCGCTGGCTATTTCGATCCCCTTTACCGAACCGCTGATCACCAGCTGCCCCGGGTGATTATAGTTGGCAGGCACAACTACTTCACCAGTCTCTGCCTGTACGGCGGAACATATCTCTTCTACTTTATTATCTTCCAGCCCTAAGATAGCGGCCATGGCAGAAGGCTGTTTTTCACAGGCATGCTGCATAGCCATAGCCCGCGCGGCTACCAGCTGAAGGCCATCTTCAAAACTCAGGACCCCATTGGCCACCAACGCAGAAAATTCACCCAGCGAATGGCCTGCTACCATATCAGGCTTGTTATTTTCTATCCCTTTAAAAACTATTACAGAATGAAGAAAAATAGCGGGCTGAGTCACCTTCGTCCGGGCCAGGTCTTCTGCCGTACCAGTGAACATAACATCCGAGATACGAAACCCTATTATCTCGTTGGCCTGTTCAAATAATTTCTTTGCAAAGGCACTATTCTCATAAAGACTTTTTCCCATGCCGGCGAACTGAGATCCCTGTCCCGGGAAGACATACGCATGCTTCATAGCTGTTCTTGGTTTGTGTGCATCGGGTCTCGCTTATCGCAAAAATAAACCCATCCCCGTTGCACGATTAATGATGGGCCTTTGGCCAGCGGATCTGTGATCCGCTTGGAAAAACAAATATGCCACAAAGGGCCGATTCAAAAAGAAAATCTTTCCGGGAAAAGATATATATGCCATTAAAAAACAAAGTCTTTAATGCAGATTCGAAGATATGAGCTTCGTAAATTCACTTCGCGTTTCATTCTTCTCAAATTCACCCCAGAAAGCAGACGTGGTCGTAACCGAATCTGCTTCTGAACGCCCCTCATCATCATGCACAGGTGAGAGGCTTCAATGACAACGGCCACACCAAGTGGGTCAAGTGTTTCCTTTATAGCATGTAATATTTGTG
This sequence comes from Carex parvula, assembly GCA_025461045.1. Taxonomy (NCBI): domain Eukaryota; kingdom Viridiplantae; phylum Streptophyta; class Magnoliopsida; order Poales; family Cyperaceae; genus Carex; species Carex parvula. The sequence goes on from JAJGRW010003400.1 coordinate 3,921, forward strand.
TGGTCAATCTTTCCTGTACCTGCAGACGCCTGGCATATACGTCGACCACGCGGGCAACTTTGCTCAGACCCGTGATCCAGCCATTAGGGATATATGCGACATGCGCCTTACCAAAAAAAGGCAGCATATGATGCTCGCACAAACTGTATAATTCGATGTCCTTTACCAGGATCATCTCGCTCACATCTTCGTGGAACTTGGCGGAATTCAAAATAGCATGTGCATCCTGCTCATATCCCTGGGTCAGAAACTGCATAGCCTTCGCCACACGCTCTGGTGTCTTTAACAGTCCTTCCCGGGAAGCATCTTCGCCGAGCAGGTCCAATGACTGACGGTAATTTTGTGTCAAAGCCGCAGTGATCTCTTCGTCGTATTGTTCGATCTTCGTATAGGCCATATATCTGCTGTTTGTTTAGTATTTATTCTGCAGGGTATTCAACAAAATTCCTTTCTGTCTCATATAATCTCACCTGTAATTCCAGTTTGGGATCAATACGCTCCCTAAGAAGATCATAGATGACTATAGCAATATGTTCTGCGGTAGGATTGAGGTCCTTGAAATAGATCGTATCCAGGTTAAGGTTGCGATGGTCAAACTTTTCCAGCACTTCTTCTGCCGTAATACGCGATAGCAGCTTCATGTCCATCACATAACCCGTTTCCGGATCAGGCACTCCCGTCACTTTAACGATCAATTCATAATTGTGCCCATGGTAATGAGGATTGCTGCATTTACCAAACACCTCGGCATTCTTCTTATCATCCCAGGCTGGATTGAAGATGCGATGTGCCGCATTAAAATGCTCCTTCCGGAAAACTGCTACTCTTTTTTCACCTACACTCATAATTGCCAATTTTAATTTGTGCCCGGGGCCTATGACATACTCAACCAAATATTCGACATAGATCCTGGGTGTCTCATACAGCTTGATACAGTGCAACTGGATCTCCAACGGTATATGAGGGATTAATTGCTGCCAGATACCAATGGCCAGATTCTCGGTCGAACACATTTTCCCTTTCAGAAAATCCACTTCCAGGTTCAGATTCCTGTGATCCACTTTTTCAATGACCTGGTCTTTGATGATCTCGCTGAGCTTTTTTACATCGAATAAAAAGCCGGTATCGGGATTAGGATCGCCTTTTATGGTTACATACAGATCATAATTATGCCCATGCCAGTTCTCGTTGGCACACAAACCAAAAACTTCCTCATTCTTTTCTTACTCCAGCCTGGATTATAGAGTTTATGAGCCGCATTAAAATGTTCCAGGCGTGTCAGATACACCATGCTTTGTATTATGCACCGGGATGGATTTTTACCAAAAATAACCCATCCCCGGTGCACTGCTATGATGGGCCTTTGGCCGGCGGATCTGTGATCCGCCCTGTTTAAAATTCCCGCAAAGTTAAATGATTCCGGATATTTGCAATATGCATATTCTGCTGGCAGCCGCCACTCCATTTGAAATTCAGCCGACCATCGATTATCTGGGCAAAAAAGCCGCCGATTCCTCCCACCCAGCCACATCCGGCTCGGCGCTCCGCGTCGCCTCCCTCATCACTGGCGTCGGCAGCGTCGCCACAACCTGGTCCTTCATGCGACAGATTGGCATAAACAGGCCGGATCTCATCATCCAGGCCGGGATAGCAGGCTGTTTTACCGGCAGGAAGGCCGGCGACGTAGTTGTCGTCCGGGATGAAACCCTGGCCGATCTCGGTGTATGGGAAGAAAACCGCTTTAAAACTCTTTTTGACCTCAGACTGGCCGATAGTGAAGCCGCCCCCTTTTCCAATGGAAAACTGGTCACACCCTTACCAGCAATTGCTAAGCCTGACTTACCTCGACCCGGTCTCTGCCATAACTGGTCAATGAGATCACCAACCGACCCGGTCCGGATAGCCTGGTATCAACAAAATACGGCCGCCGTTGTTGAAAGCATGGAAGGCGGCGGGCTACACTATGTCCTGCCTCCGGGAAAAAATACCCTTTATTCAGCTCCGGGCCGTGTCCAACGACATTGGGGTAAGAGATAAGACTAAATGGGACATCCGGTCGGCTATTCTTAATATAAATGAACAGCTTATTTCCCTGCTGGCGAAGCTCGAAAAGAATGCCGACGCCATTTTAGAACTATAAAAAATTATACATGCGGTTTACACTGGGATTCAGCCCTTGCCCTAATGACACTTTTATTTTCGATGCCCTTGTCAACAAAAAGATTGACACAGAAGGCCTTGACTTCGAAGTTTTCCTCGAGGATGTACAGACACTTAACCAGTGGGCCATGCAGGGTAAGCTGGATATTTCAAAAATAAGTTATGGTGTCCTGCCTCTGGTATTACATCAATACCGCCTCCTGGAGGCAGGTGGTGCGCTCGGGAAAGGCGTAGGCCCCTCCTTATTTCGCATCAGCCCCAACCTCTTACAGCCGTAAATAACAGTACCATTGCCATCCCTGGTCAACAGACCACGGCGCACCTCTTGTTTTCCCTTGCCTTTCCTGAAGCCAGGCAGAAAGAATCATGGTCTTCTCCGATATCGAAGACGCAGTCCTTTCAGGAAAAGTAGATTGTGGGGTCATCATCCACGAAAACCGGTTTACCTATCAGCAAAAGGCTTGACCAAATTGATGGACCTGGGAGAATTCTGGGAAAAGGAGACCGGGGCACCAATTCCACTGGGTGGCATTGTCTTTCGGGAAGACCTTGATCAAACCTTGTCCAAAAAGGTAAACGCGCTCATCCGGAAAAGCCTGGAATATGCGTTCAGCCACTATCCAACTCTTTCAGATTATGTAAAAGCCCATGCCCAGGAGATGGATGAAAGTGTAATGCGCCAGCATATTGACCTGTATGTCAACAACTATTCACTTTCCCTCGGAAAGAAGGAGAAAAAGCCATTCAAACCTTACTTGCAACATACAGTAAAATACATACAAGCGGACCGGCTGCGACCTCCTCTGAGATAGTTCATTGACGCTCTTTCACCGCCTCAGCATATACGGCCAACGCCCGCTTACGCGCTTCCTCATGGTTAACCATCGGGCGTTGGATAGCTTAACGATTCCAATTCCGGCACCCAATGACGGATATACCTGAGATCCGGATCAAATCTTTTTGTTTGCAGCGTGGGGTTGAAAACCCGGAAATAAGGCGCAGCATCACAGCCGCTGCCGGCAGCCCACTGCCAGCCCCATTGTTGGATGCCATGTCGAAATCCAGGAGCTTTCCAGCAAAATATGCCTCCCCCAGCGCCAGTCGATGAGTAAATGCTTTGCAAGAAAGGAAGCCGTGATCATACGCACACGGTTGTGCATGAACCCGTAGCATTTAATTCCCGCATGCCGGCATCTACAATAGGATACCCGGTCTGACCAGCGCACCATTTTTCAAACTCCTGTTCATTGTTACGCCACTTGATATCGTCATAAGCAGGCTTGAACGATCTACCCTTTCCAACGGCCGGAAAATGCCAGAGTATCATCTGGTAAAATTCCCGCCAGATCAGCTCGTTCAGATATGTATCATTCAGTTCCACAGCCTGGCGGGCCAACGTACGGATGCTAACGGTGCCAAAACGAAGATGGATACCCATCCGGCTGGTTCCGTTTATCCCGGGATAATCCCGCTGCTTGTCGTACTTTTTAATGAGCTCGACCCCGATTGAATCCGGTGGAAATGGGTCTCCGTCTTTTCGAACCCCAGGGAATTCAGGGAAGGAATGCCGCCCGGGGTTGCTGCAAAAATGAGACCAGTACTTTTTCACCGGGTACGAAGAAAGATAAAATCATCCAGTTTAGCCCTCCATCTCTTGCTATAGGGAGTAAAATATGGTATAGGGTTTCCCATCGGTCCCTTCAGCACTTCCCCCTTCTCGAAGATCACCTGGTCTTTATAACTATAAAAAAGGATCCTTTCTCCGCCAGCAACTTTTTTACATCCCATCCCGCTGTGTTGCATAAGGTTCATAATCAGTATTGGTAAAAACTCCCGTGACTTCGTATTCCACCACCAGCTGCCGGAAGATATCCAACGGAGATCCATGATGATCTCCAGCGTGGAACCCGCCTCTTTCAGCTGCTCCTGCATATCACCGAGAGCCATATGGATGAACTCCACTCTCCGGTCGGCTTTATTTTCCAGCTGATCAAGGATGACCCGATCGAATATAAAAAGGGGTAATACAGGGCTTCCGCTCCTGAGGGCATGATAAAGACCCGCATTATCATTCAGTCGCAGATCACGGCGAAACCAAAAAAATTGCAAGTTTCTTCTTCACTTGTAGTTTTTCCAAATAAAAGGTAAATACTAACAAAAGTAGACCTTCTGTTCAGCCTTTACAGCGTTTTTATAAGCCCTTCATAAACAGCTGTTGACAGCTGACTGGTATAAGACCTTCCCTGCATGGATCTTACCGGGCTGATCCCTTTCAGCGCATTGGTCAGAAATAGTTCATCCGCTGTCAAAAGGTTCTTCCGGAGTCACCGGTTGCTCGTAAACAATATGAACCCGCCTGTGGCAAGGCGTCCAGCAGATAACGCCGCATCACGCCAGCCACTGCACCCTCAGACAAAGGTGGGTATAAAACTGTCCCTGCCGGATATAGAACAGGTTGGCGATGGTGGAGTCTGCTACCCGGTCCTCACTATTCAGGACCAGGCAATCATCCAGTCCCTGCTTTTTGCATAATGTGCGGCGAGTATATACAAAGATAGTTGTTGGACTTCAGGTTCGACAGTTTATCACAGGCTTTCCGGCCGTCCGGAAAGATACCGATGGTTATTCCGCTCTCAACCGGCTCAGGCACAGCAGGCAGAGACCAGCACTGAATAATATAGTTCGGAAAACGATCCGGAGCACCGAAAAAGAGCTTTCACCCCGAAAGATAACCAGCCGCACCCGGGCCGCAAGAGCAGAAGAAAGTCCATTGGCTTCAATAACCGCCAAAATTTCCTTTGTCAGCTTTTCTGCAAAAAAAAGGAGGGATCTCAAAGTACAGAAGAGCCATTCCTGAAAAAAGCCGGTCAAAAATGATATGCAGCCAGGCGGATACTCCTCCCCTGTACAAATAGGGTCTCAAAAAGTCCATCTCCATAACGAACCCACGGTTATCTGCCGTCAGCAATGGCTGGCCGGCAGGATAAAAAACTCCGTTATAGGACACTACCCCCTATAATTACTGCTGTTCGATAATGCCATTTTTTACCGCGTACATGACCAGGCCGGCCATTGATTTAGCGCCGGTCTTCGTCTTGAGCTTGTCCCGGATCGCCTCTACGGTGCGGGGACTGATATCGACGATATCGGCAATTTCTTTGGTTGTCTTTTCCTCGCACATCAGCTTCAGTACCGTCAATTCCTTTTCCGTCAGATTGACGTCCTGAGGAGCCCCGATCTCGGGCCTTTTTGTACGAAGCCCGGTCAATAATGCTTTATTAGTCAACTCGTTGAAAAAGAATTCCTGTTCGTAACAAGTCTTGATAGCCTGATAGATGGTCTCCGAATCGGAGTTCTTGGTCAGATAAGAATTAGCACCGATCTCCATCAATTTGGATATCATCGAGTGATCATTGTGCATGGAAAGTATGATAACTTTAACGTGGGGATGTACTTTGCGTATTTCCGGGAGGGTCTGAATGCCATCCATGATAGGCATTTGAATATCCAAAAGGATAACATCAGGCTCAACGTGCTTGAGCAGGTTCAGCAATTGCATGCCATTGTCTGCTTCTGCGATCAGTTCAACATCTTTCTTGACAGCAAGCGCTGTTTTAACTCCGGCCCTGAAAAGAGCGTGATCATCTGCAATAGCAACTTTTATCGCCTGGTTGAGCTCTGGTCTTTTCATACGATTTTAGTGTTTTACAAAACGGGCAGCTGGATAACCTGCCGAACATTCCTGCAAATTGAAGCAAAAATTGCAACACTTACTATAGGAAAAATACGCAACAACTTCATTTCGGATCTACGTCTTTACGAAGATAGGTTGTTTTTTTTCTATTATAAAGAGGAATTTATACGTTGCAAAAACTAGTTATTTTACGAATAGCCCGGTAAAACCCGAATTGTTAAAATTGAGCAAATGTGCTCTTGCTCACCCGTTATTCACAAGTATATTTGTTATAAGTTGATTGACGAGGATTAGCAACCTCAGACCATCCAATGTCCTGAAAACCGTCCAGAACGTAATTTCAATATCTTATGAAGCCCACGCAAAATCCAATGTCAATCAACTTCTTTTAGTTTATCCATTCAATATCCTATAAATTTCAATCTCTGGTTTGTAAAGTATTTTTGCCTGTTTTCCTGCGTCAGCTGTACCCGTACGCATAAGCAGGCAATTTTTATTTGAGGAGACCGGGGAAACTTAGTCGATGATCTTATTGCGCATAGCATACATGATAAGACCGGCAATCGTTTTGGCGCCTATCTTCGTTTTCATATTTTGCCGGATAGTTTCTATCGTACGCGTAGAAAGAAATACTTCTTTGGAGATCTCTTCTGTAGTCTTATCCTCTGCCAGCATTTTAAGATCCGGATCTCCTTCTCGGAAAATTTGATGGGGCTCGGATAGAATTGACGCACCTGGCGTTTGGTCTGCAGTTTGGAGAGAACCGCCTTGTTTACAAGATCGTTGAAATAAAAGTCATCATTCATGCAGGTGAGGATAGCCTGGTATATCTCATCGGGATCTGTAGTCTTGGTGAGATAGGCGTTAGCACCCATTTCCATCATTTTGGAGATCATTCCTGGTCATCGTACATGGTGAGCACAATGATCTTTACATCTTCATACTCTTTTCGCAGCAGGCCTATTGCATTGATTCCATCCACTTCCGGCATCCGGATATCCATAAGCAATACATCCGGTCGTTTGATCTGCATCTTGTGGACCAGATCCTTCCCATCTTCGGCCTCCCACAGAATTCTAAGATACTCCTTATTCTTCAGAGCCATTTTAATACCGTCACGGAAAATCTTATGATCATCAGCGATCGATACTTTGATTACTAATTCAGCAGTCATACCGGCAGGTTTGTAGAATTAATAGGTATAGGTCTTAATTTTTCGTTTAACAATTAGCCGTTCTCAACCGCACCCCGGCCGCTTCCGGCCAGGAGTTCATAAATGCACGGAGAAATACCAACTTTATACTTAGAATTTTTACGACTCGAATTGTAATTTCCACATTTCACAAAATGGGCAGTTCTGCTCTTGTATGGCGACGAACTACCGGCTATTTTTGTATTGGAAGTTGATTGATGTGGTCATAACCACAAACCATCCAATGTCCCGTTTACCGTCCAGTAAAAGATTTCAATATCCTAAAAAACCAACCGGTTAAATCCAATATCAATCAACTTCTCTTCTCTTTAAACCGGCGACACCTCCTAAGAGGTATTGAATTTACCTTTAATTTCCGGTTGTATAGACCCATATAAACGAAAAAACAGTAATTTAATTACCTATTCCTCCCAGGTTTCTTCCTTTTTTCAGTTATCCACAAACGATTCCCAATCGTGAATATTTTTTTGTTTGGTATTTCCCCGTGTATGATTTACGATTTTACGATAGTAAAATACTAATTTTCCTACGTGAAACTACTCTATTTTACCCTAGTAAACCTCCGCGTAAAAAACCCGTTAAATGCAGTACAGGCTTGAATTTCAAGCAATTTAAAGCATTTTACCATAAATTTTGGCCGTTGTTCAGTTTTTTTTTTAGGGGTTATTTAGCCTTACAAACTAACATTTTACAAACCTCTAAAAACTTACTTTTTATGCAAAAGGAGTTAACTACTAAGAAAGACTACAGCAAGGTTGGGGAAGGAATTAGCCACGAAATGGCTGCAGAATTCGTAAATGCCCACCGCGAAAACAACAAATGAAGGCGTGACTTCCTATGTCATCGGCCGCAATGTTATCGATGAAATTCTCGCACAGCAGGGTTGCGTAGGGATCCGTTTCTACAATGCCCTCAACGAAAATGGTCAGAAAACTCTCGTTTACGTAGGTATAGACGCCGACGGAAAGGATATCGTAAAGAAAGTTATCGTTCTGGAAGATGGCCAGCTGTCTACAGTAAATGCCATAGTAGCTGACAGGTCCGTTGGGAAAGCAGCATCTGGGAGTTGATCTTTGGCAAATAGGCCTATTTACTTTGATTATACTACAATTCCTTTTATATTTGAATAAAAAATATAGGCATTGCTTCCCTTATAAGTGTATTTTCAGGAGTATTACCCATGATCTTTTATGTTTGTTTTCTTAATAGGAACAAGCAGGGAGGATTTTGGGTAATATTTCTTTATTGCCTGATTTGTTTTCTATCAGATAATATCCTTCCACTATCTTGACAGCACAAAATGAATGTTTTCTACCTTATAGTGCTTTTACGATCTGCGAGCTAAGTCTTATCAGTTTGTTCGTCTACCTTTCACGTAAAAATAAAAATTCCAGCTTAATCGTCCGGATAGGAGGACTAAGCTTTCTTCCCATTGCCGTTATCAATATGCTGAATGGCGGGAACGGAAATTTTTTTTGACTCCATGTCTGCATCTGCAGACATCTATCCTGATCATTATATATTGTATCCTTTTCTTTACGAACAGCTTAATGATCAAACGGTTATATATGTTTATTATCTTAAAAAGTTCTGGATCGTTTTAGCCATACTGCTTATTTTTCTTCCACTCTTTTCCTGTTCATTTATGCGGCTACCCTGACCAAACAGGAATACACATATTATTGGCCTATTAACAATATTTTTAATATATTAAAAAATATTCTGTTCTCTGTCGCGTTTTTAATGAAGAAAAGTGATAAGGCTCATCATTCCTTAGATACTGCCTATGCCGACATGCAGTAAATTAATGATGAAAACTAAAAACCCTAAGCAACGTCGCAGGACGCCCCATCCATGATACTATTAGAAGTCACAAGTCCTGGTAGTAGTGTTTCTCTGGTGCTATTTTTCGGCACTATTGGAATGTTGGCGCTCACTATAGGGCTGATCGTCTTTATTATCTTCCACCAGCGCAAGGTCATCCGGTACCAGCTGCGGTTGCAACGTATGGAACAGGACAGCAAAAAGCTGCTCCTGAATGCCTCTATCCGGCTACAGGAGAGGAAAAGACATCGTATTGCCGCCGACCTGCATGAGGACGCGGGCCCCCTCCTGGCCACAGCCAGTTTATACCTGAACGAGAACCTCGTCAACCTCGATAAAACCACCCAGCTGCAAAGTATCTATAATGCCAAAATCCATCATCGACGATAACCATCCACTGATCCGCATATCTCCCACAGCCTGATGCCGCCAACCCTCAAGAACTTCGGACTCGAATCAGCCGTAAACGATCTCTTTCAAAAGATCAGCGGCTCTGGCAGCATGAAGATGCCAGCTCCCGTTTTCACGACTACCGGGAAAGACTGCAGTCCGAGAACAGCAGCTGATCATCTTCCGGGTAATACAGGAACTGGTGATAATAATCCTGAAACACAGTAATGCCAGCTTTATCACCTGACCCAGAATACCAGCGGCAATAAGTTCTTTATACGCCATCATGACGGCAGGGGGATCACGCAAAATGATTTTAATAAACTGAATAAAAGCAATGTAGGTCTTGGATTGAAAATATCCAGAGCCGCTTAAAGTGCTGCATGGTAAAATTTCTTTGAGAAGGACATGTCCCAAACCTATTATAAAGTAACTATCGAACTGGTTAAGGAAGAAGAAGATAAGCTACACGAACAGGAATAGAATTTATGTGTATCTTTAGGTATACATGCCCCTGGCCTAAGCCCAATAAGCCCAACCAACTATCAATAGCCTATGGGAGTAATTAAAGTTGCAATAGCCGACGACCACAAATATTCCGAAAAGGAGTTATATTATCCTTACGCCCCTACAGTGCCATAAAATTCGTTCAGGAAGCAGAAAATGGACAGGAATTACTCGATGGACTGGCTGCTTCAGAACCGGATGTTGTATTGATGGATCTGAGAATGCCTCAAAAAGGATGGATCGAGACCACTAAGATCATTGCGAAACAATACCCTTCCATCCATATTATTGCGCTGACAATGTATGAGGACGAACGCTTTGTAAGCCATATGATGGAGATCGGTAGCAAATGGCTACCTGCTGAAAAGCGCGGACCCATCCGAGATCAAACGCGCTATAATAGAAGTGGCTACCAAGGGATATTATCTCAATAACTTTGTGAATCGCATCCTGCTGAAAAAATCACACGTGCGCACAAAGACAATCCCCAGTCTCAATACGGAGATAACCCTCAACGACAGGGAAAGAGAGGTCGTTCGTTACATCTGTATGGAATTTACCGCCCAGGAAATAGCCCAAAAGATAGATGTCAGCCCAAGAACAGTAGAAGCAATAAAGGATCGTCTGATGGAACGCTTCGGCGCCAAGAACACCGCTGGCCTGGTCTTTTTCGCCGTAAAGAACAACCTGATCGATTAACTTATCCGCCATTAGCCTAAGTGTTTTAGATCCGGCCCGCTTTACGCGGATAAAAACAAAATATGTTCAAGACAGGTAATTCTTCGATTGACTATCTCCTCATAGTTATTATTTTCCTGCCTCTTTTGCCAGCCCTGCTCATCTTTGGGCGAAAGCTCTATTTACAGGAACCCCTGAATTTCCTGCTCGTTATCGGTCTCATAAGCTTTTTTCAGAGGACTGCTGGAGCTGACCTGTCCGCTGACAAGAGAAAATCTGTATATCATCAATAAGATCTTCTCGCTGATCCTAGTGCTGCTGCTTGTCCCCTGTTTTAGGCCCCACCTGAATGCCCGATATCGATATATCCTGGATATTTGTTGTCAGGCCCTGCTGGCATGTGGCAATTACTTACTGGTCCTCACGAACTGGGAAAGAGCCAGTCCCGGCCATTGATGCCCTTTTCTACGCCTTTTTGGGAATGCTGATCCTGGTAAGCTTACCCATGGTCATCCGCACCGGCTCACTCCAGATCTTCCAATCACCGCTGTTTTGGATAGGAAGCGGTACATTATTTATATTCTGCTCTATTTGCTGCTCGAAGGGATCGGCTCCTGCTGCCGGCCTGTAACATTTCCTCCGGACCCCGAAAAACGATTGTTCCTTCTTCTCGCAGACCTCGTTAAATATTCTTTCTACTTGATCGCAGCGATCACTACAAAACCATCTCTGGTACTTCCCCGGACACAATAAGCCGGCCCGCCGTTTTATTTTTATCTCTTCCACACTCACTCCCGGAGCTCGCTCCAAAAGGCGGAAACCCTCCGGTGTAATATCCAGCACCGCCAGGTCGGTCACTATTTTCTTTACACATTTCACCCCAGTCAATGGCAAGGTACAGGCTGGAAAGTAATTTGGATTCCCCCTTTGGATTGGTGTGCTGCATAGCAACAATGATATTCCTTGCGCTCGCCACAAGATCCATAGCGCCTCCCATCCCCTTGACCATCTTGCCGGGTATTTCCAGTTGGCTATATCCCCGGTATCCGATACCTCCATTGCTCCCAATACGGTGAGATCGACCTTTCCAGCCCTGATCATACCAAAGCTTTCCGCGCTATCGAAAAAAGCCCCGCCCGGCAGCACAGTAACCGTTTCCTTACCTGCATTGATGAGATCGGCGTCCACTTCCGGATCGGTAGGGTAAGGCCCGATGCCCAGCATGCCATTCTCTGACTGCAGCATAATAGAGATACCTTCAGGAATATAATTAGCCACCAAAGTAGGGATCCCGATGCCCAGGTTGATATACATACCATCCCTCAATTCCTGGGCGATCCGTTTGGCAATACCAAATTTATCCAATGCCATAAACTTATTTATTGATAAACCTATTTTGAGTCTGCCAGCCGGACCGTCCTTCGCTCGATCCGCCGTTCATAATTACTCCCCTGGAATATCCGATGAACATAAATGCCGGGAACATGAATATGTTCAGGATCCAGCTCGCCGGGCTGCACCAGGTGCTCAACCTCCGCGATAGTGACATTTCCCGCTTTCGCCATAGAAGTAGAGAAGTTACGGGTAGTTTTTCTGAAAATAAGATTTCCCAGCGTATCCCCCTTCCAGGCCTTGACTATAGCAAAGTCGGCATGAAGAGCATACTCCATGAGATAAGGTTTCCCATCAAAGACTCTCACCTCTTTTCCCAGGGCGATCTCAGTGCCGTATCCTGCGGGTGTAAAAAAAGCCGGAATACCCATCCCAGCCATTTGGATCCTCGTAGCCAGCGTTCCCTGGGGAATAAGGTCTGCCTCCTAGCTCACCACTTAGCAGCTGCCTTTCGAACTCCTCGTTTTCACCTACATAGGAGCTGATCATTTTCTTTATCTGTCGCGTTTTGAGGAGCAGACCCAGGCCGAAATTGTCGACCCCGGCATTGTTGGAGATACAGGTCAGCTGATTGATCCCGCTGCGGGTTAATGCAGCTATACAATTTTCAGGGAATTCCGCATAATCCAAACCCGCCGAGCATGATGACAGCAGCGTTTGGATGTCATGGATAGCATCGTCGGCCCCTGCAACAACTTTTTCATCAGGCAAGAAATTGTATTGTGTGAAAAAATTTGATCTAAAATACGACTAAGCGGGGATTTTTGCACGTTTACCTGCCGAGTCCAGTCGTTTGTCAGGTCTCAAAAGACCCGGATGCCTCCGAAGAATGGAGTCCCGGAAAACAGGATGATTTGGCGGAACCGAGAAGCGTGTGACAGGAGACGTTGCCGGCGCCGCCGTCGTAGACACGGGTGGTTTAGCCGGTGCTGCAGAGGGCGATGTTGCCTGACCGGTGCTGGTAACAGGCCGGTATGAACGACTATAGCTTTCCGTCCTCAGGCGATTACCCTTAGCAAGAAGGCTATCGAAAAGTACCTGGGCAAGGTCAGCACGGCCCATGTAATACTCGTAGCTCCTGCGAAACTCCTCCCGCGAAACCTGGTGCAGCCGGAATACTTCGTCATATAATTTGAGGTTTTCCAGCTTGAGATTGTTGTGAGCAGAATCTTTCGCAAGATAAGTAGCCGAATACTGCTCAGACTGGATAACATCCCACATCACGGCTTCCATCTTCTCATGCGGGAGTACGCCGGCAGGCACGCTATTTTTATCCGAACAGCTGCTAAATGCCAGTGTCACCCCAACCAGCAGACAGGCGATTATCCTCGTCATTGCAGATCCTGTTTGTATTTATTGATGTTCGATATATCCAGTTTGGTAAGCAGATCCAATGCCCGGGCCTTTTCATCCGGCGGGGATTTCAAAAAGATCTTGGAGACCTCATTAGCCCTGCTCTGAAAGAAGAACTGCATGACCATCGTGTTGGGATTATCCGTATTGACCGTATTCAACATATTCAGGGCATTCAGCACAGCCGTTCTTCCATCGATTCCTTATCATACAGCTGATCCAGCCCCGTGCGATAATAGCTGTAATAGGCATCATGCACCAATGTATATTTACTGTTGGTCAGGTTCTCTACCAGCCAATACCTGTTGCGGATCCCGTCGAAAGCCTTCCAGCCGGTAATATCCCTGCTGTCTGGAGCATTGTTTACAATGTTAAGCGCTTTCTGGAAATAAGGGTCTCCTCCCCTTAAAGAAAAAGAATCGAAGTCAAGACCCAGGATCATATAGACATAATAGGCAATTTCAGCCGTCAGGTTCGCAGTAAAAGGCTCCGAACCCTGTACCCTGTTCTCGTTAAAATCCAATGGCTGATATTCCACGTACCGGAAACTGTAATTGGCATCCTGAAAATTGATCAGCGGACTTTGATAAGATGAATTATAGATAGGACGACCGGCCTGTACGGTCAAAGTGGCCTGGAATGTATTGTTGTCGCCGGCCGAGCTGATATTTATCAAAAAAGTTGCAGACAATCTTCTCATTGTTCTGAAAGCTCTCATTAGACCACTTCCGGCCATTGATGAAATTATACAGAGCGGATTGTAAAGTCTGAAATATTTTGTGGTCTACACTGGAAGGAAGCCTGGTCGCAACGACCGAAACATTTGCCTGTAATTCCTGTGCATGGACATCGGTCATCAATGCCATCAGCAGCACAACCAGTAAAAGATAATGTTTACGCATACAACAGTTTTACAATTCTATCAACGATATCCTTTGCAACTTGTTGCTTGGGTTTTTGCACATAAGCCTGCTCACTGCCGTCCTTATTAAAAATGGTGATCTTATTGGTATCAAACCCGAAACCGGCACCATTGTCATTTAAGGAGTTGAGAACGATCATGTCTGCATTTTTTGAATGCAGCTTGCCCAGTGCATATTCCCTTCCTCCAGTACTTTCAAGGGCAAAACCAATAACCAGCTGAGCCTTCTTTTTCAGACCGCCCAGTGTCTTCAGGATATCTTTTGTCCGGGTCAATTCCAGCACCAGGGTATCACCAGTTTTCTTGATCTTTTCTGTAGCTCTGACCATGGGTGTATAATCAGCAACAGCAGCCGACAGTACGGCAATATCAGCACCTTCAAACTTTTCCAGACAGCTGGTATACATTTCTTCTGCTGAAGTAACCCGGTGAAGATTTATCCGGGCATGTCTGCCTGTTAGCGAAGAAGGGCCCAGCACGAGGTCGACAATAGCTCCCCGTTCTGCCAGCTCTTTTGCAAGAGCAACTCCCATCTTCCCCGAAGAATGATTGCCGATAAACCGGACCGGGTCTATAGCTTCATAAGTAGGTCCGGCCGTTACCAGGGCCTTCTTCCCCAGGAGGTCCTTCCTTTGATTTAATAATTCTTTTAAGTAATCGATTATCGTCTCCGGCTCGGCCATCCTCCCGTCCCCATATAACCCACTGGCCAAGTTCCCCCTTTTCCACAGGAATGATCTTGTTGCCAAAGGCGGTCAGACGCGCAATATTAGCCTGGGTAGAAGGATGATGCCACATGTCCTCATCCATAGCAGGAGCCATTACAACCGGGCAGATAGCGGATAGATACTGTAGCCAGCAGAAGGTTGTCGCAAAGCCCCTGCGCCATTTTTGCCAGAGTATTACAGCTTAGCGGGGCGATCAGCATTGTAATCAGCCCAACGACCCAGATCAACATGATTGGCCCAGGTGTCCCCTGCGAAAAGATCTGAAAGTACAGGGTTCTTGGATAATGTGGCCAGGGATAAAGGAGTGACAAAATCCCTTGCAGCCGGTGTCTGGATCACCCTTACTAAAGCCCCTTCTTTAACCAGTGACCTGATCAGCAGGAGAGATTTATAAGCGGCAATGCTCCCCGTTACGCCCAATAAGATCTTTTTTCCCTGTAACATGAGGTTGAATTAGACTAGACGCAAACGGCAGGGCACCAGAAGCGCCCTGCCGTAAGATTATTATACGGACCCATCTTATTTAAAGAGATCGTCATCATTGCGACGATAATAGATCTTGTCTTCCATGAATTCCTGTGTAGCCAGCAAAGCCGGGTTTGGCATCCGCTCGTAAGCCTTGGAGATCTCGATCTGCTCCTTATTCTCATGAATTTCTTCCAGGCTGTCCGTATGGCTGGCAAACTCTTCCAGTTTGTTATGCAATTCTTCCTTCAGGGAGATATTGATCTGGTTAGCCCTTTTAGCGATAATGGCGATCGACTCGTACAAATTGCCGGTCTTAGCCTTGATATCGGTAAGGTTCTTGTCTCCACTACATTGGTAGTGTTTGCATTAACTTGCCTTCTTAACCTGCTCATTTTTTAACGATTTAAGATTATTTTGAGATATGTTCAGGTATTCCTGTACACTTTTGGTCAGCTTGCTCTCGGGAAAACGATCAAAAAACTCATTACATTGTGTCACTACCTGTCCAAAACGATCTTCTTTTTTCTCCTCCACACTCTGTAAAGCGAACTGATAGTACGATTTGATTATCAACAATTTATATTCTTCGCTCTTTTCTGAGTCCGGGTAGCTCGTCATCAGGCTGTTTAATGCTACACCCGCCGCCCTGTAATACTGCAGGTCAAAATACAGCTGCGCGCTTTTAAAATCCTTCATTTCCAGCTTGGCCCGGCATTTATCTATAATATCGGTAGCCTCTTTGGTTTTTTCAGCTCCGGGATGCGTATTGATAAAGGCCTGCATAAAACCAATTGTCTTTGTCGTATTGGTTTGATCCAGGTCTACTTTGGGCGATTGCTTATAAAAAGTATATGCCCTCATATAGTCCATTTCTTCGGCCTTATTACTATTTGGGAAGACTTCCACAAAACCTTTAAAAAGGTTTTCGGCATTGGCATAATCTTTCAGGTAATAGGCGCAATAGGCAAATTTGTAATAAATGTCCTCAAAATGCTCGCTGCCCTTAAAAACCCGGAAAAGTTCCTCAAACAATTGTTGAGCATGACTATAATCCTTATCCGCGTAGTATTTATCAGCCACCCGCAGCTTATAATCATAATCATTGCTTTTCAACACTTTAGAAAAGTGAGAGCAAGAAGTGAACGAAACGATCCCTATGAATAAAACGGTAAATAGACGCATAAAGGCCTGCAAAGTTAAGATTTTTGGACAAATATAGGGATATAAAAAGGGCGGGCTTTTGGCCCGCCCTTTTTATCAGGATTTTAACTTTTACTTCTTATGCAGGTTTGGATGCGGAGCAGGTACCGTATTCGGACCTTCTTCACCCGTACCATCCTTCAGGTCTACTGTATTTTCTTCCCCACCGCTTTGTCCGTAGCGGAAGATAAACCGGTCAGAGCTAATACCTTCTTTTTCAACAAGATAGTTTATTACTCCATTTACCCGATCCCAGCTCAGCTGCTGAGCAGACTTGCTGGATTCGCCATATCCGATAACAGCGATCTTACAGTTGGGGCTATTACGCAATTTTTCGGCTGTGCTGGCCAGTAATGCCTTGGCATCCTTGCTCAGTGTCACAGTACGGCCCTTGAACGTAATGCTTGGCAGGTCGCCAATATTACATTTGTGGCCAAGTCCTCCGCCATTGGAATCAATATAAGCTTTAAGATCCTTACAGCATTGAGGATCAGGGCATTTTCCTACGCCATCGGCATCGACAGGCTGACACTGAGTCGGGGTGATCAGCTCCTTGTCCTTGAAGTCAGGAACTCCATCACCATCTGTATCACGGCTTACGCCATGCGAATCGACAGGGCTGCCTTTGGGAGTATTGGGCTCCAGGTCAAACTGGTCTGTAACTCCGTCTCCGTCTGCATCATCCAGAACTGGTTTTGGCAGCTTCATGTGACGGGGAGCATTGATCTCATTGTAGGCATAATCCAGGGGATTCAGCCACCAGAGAGGCTCAACGGCATGTTTGCCGAAGATGTTGTAGTTGATGCCTATAGAAAGGAAGTTATATGAGTCGGCGGATTTGGTCTGTGCAATGCTATTGGCCGCGCCGGGAGTATAGTTATTCTGCCATTGCTGCCCGTCTATAAGATCGGAAGTAGTGAATGTGTATTTGTCTTCCACTGCTATATTGACCTTATTGCTTAGCTTAAACTGAAAGCCGATACCCGCAACTCCCACAAACATGAGGGGGGCGCCACCCAGCGTACCATTTGTGCTGCCTCTTTCAGCCATCGTACTCCAATCGCCGCCGATAACATTCTTAATGGCTTTCCGAATATCTTTCCTGTCTTTATAATTGAATGAAGGGAATTGAGAGATTACGCTGCTATAGTCATAGGCAGCTCCAGAACTGTTGACTGTCTTGTAAAAAGTACTATAGGTGGCTATCCCGGGGCCGCCAAAGAAGTACATGTTCCAACCCGTCTTGGCCTTATGAAAATTGATATTGTTCAAAGTGAACACGCCTTGAAAAGAAAGCTCATGAACTGTCGAACGATAGTTATAAAAAATGAGTGGCCCGGGAGCACTATTACCATTATAATAAGTTGATAAACCGGGTTTTTCCCGTAAGCCTGGGTTGGCTGGTAATTTAAACCTCTCAGTCTTATCCAATCGTATTCTGCGCGCAGCGAAAATACATACCCCAGGGCTTTTCTCACATGAACACCGAAACCACCTGTAGGCCCCCAGTTCTGTACATCGGTAAGGCCGTATGTATACCCGCCCTTAACACCAATTTCCCATTCATTCCTTGGCTTGGCAGGAAAAGGATATGCATTATTCAGGAATTCATTGTGTTGAGCGAGGCGTCTGGTAGGAATTAAAGAAGAATCCCGCACATCATAACTCTGGCCAACCTGACCGTAAGAGTATGAAAGAAACAGGCAGAGTAACCCAAATAAAAGAGTCAATTTCTTACTTGCCATAACTGAAATTTATGTGAATGAATGAATTAAACCCGAGAAGAATATGCTGCAAAAATAGATATTGGTGAGCAATAACCAAATTTTTTTAACAATACATATAAAATAAAAGTTGTATTGAACCAACCGTTAGACAGCGAAAATTTAAAATTAGATGCACTGCCCGGAAAATATTTTAAAGATGTAATATTGTCGCCAATGAAAACAGCACAAGCCATATTACGGGAAGAGCTGGTCGTTTTTGAAAAAACGTTCAAAGAGGCGGTAAAGAGTCAGATTCCTTTACTCGACAGGATCATGCAGTTCATCGTAAACCGGAAGGGAAAGCAGATGAGGCCTATGTTCGTACTGTTGTCGGCTAAGCTGTGCGGTCCCGTTAATGAGTCCGGCATACCGGGCAGCATCTCTCGTCGAATTACTACATACCGCAACCCTAGTGCATGACGATGTCGTGGATGAATCGCTGGAAAGAAGGGGCTTTTTTTCTACCTATGCCCTGTGGAAGACAAAGATCTCCGTGCTTGTAGGCGACTACCTGCTCTCAAAAGGATTGTTGCTCTCCTTAAATCATAGCGATTTCCGGGTCTTACAGCTTCTATCAAACGCAGTACGTGAAATGAGCGAAGGCGAGCTGCTCCAAATAGAAAAATCCCGCTCGCTAAATCTAAGTGAAGACATCTATTTCGAGATCATCCGAAGCAAAACCGCATCTCTCCTGGCTTCATCCTGTGCTGCCGGGGCCTTTGCAGCCTCTCATGACGAGGTCGTCACCGAAAAATTACGCCAGTTCGGAGAAAAAGTGGGGATTGCGTTCCAGATCAAGGATGACCTGTTCGATTACGGCACCGAAGCCGTCGGAAAACCGACGGGAAATGATATAAAAGAAAAGAAACTGACGCTTCCACTGATCTATACCCTGAACAATATCGACAGGGCCACCCGGAAAGAAATGATCTTCATTATCAAAAACCGCAATAAGGATCAGGAAAAAGTGCAGTATGTGATCAAAAAGGTAGTTGAAGCTGGTGGCATCGATTATGCCATCGGTCGGATGAATACCTACCGGGATGAGGCACTGGCCATTCTGCATGAATTTGAGGATAGTGATGTCCGTAAGGCATTGGAGGAGCTGGTCCGCTATACTACCGACCGAAAGTACTAAGGCTTATTCACCAACTGAGCATGGAAAAACGCTGGAACATACTGCAGGCGGACCCTGACAGGGTCCGGACTTTACAGGCTTCCCTGGGAATTCACGAGGTCCTGTGCCGGATCCTCGTCCAGCGCGGTCTAACCTCGTTTGATGAAGCAAAGCTCTTTTTTCGCCCTGCCCTCAGCGACCTTCATGACCCATGGCTGATGAAGGATATGGAAAAAGCTGTAGTACGCATTCAGCAAGCCTTCTGGTCCGGGGAGAAAGATCCTGGTTTACGGCGATTATGACGTGGACGGGACTACGGCCGTAGCCTGCCTCTTTCAATTCCTCCGGAATAGTTATGCGCCTGAAAAGGTCGATTTTTATATTCCACACCGGTACCGGGAAGGATACGGTATTTCCCGTCAGGGAATCGATCATGCCCGGGACAATGGCTTTACACTGATCATTTCCCTCGATTGTGGCATCAAATCAGTAGACCTCATTACCGATGCCGCGAACATGGGCATCGACTTTATCGTATGTGACCACCATCTTCCGGATAAGGAATTGCCCCCCGCCATTGCCATCCTCAATCCCCAAACAGCCGGATTGCCCATATCCGTACAAAGAGCTATGTGGCTGTGGAGTGGGTTTTAAGCTGATCACCGCATTGGCTGAATGTTTGGGCCTTCCAGCCGAAGAGCCCCAGTCCTACCTGGACCTTGTAGCCACCGCCATCGCAGCAGACATCGTGCCCATGGATGGAGAGAACAGGATACTCGCTTACTATGGGTTAAGAAAAGCGAATGAATCTCCCTAATAATGGCATCAGGGCCCTGGTCCAGCTAAGTGGCTTACAGAAGCAGCTGAAGATGACCAACCTTGTCTTTATCATCGCCCCACGGGTAAACGCAGCGGGACGAATGGACGATGCCCGAAAAGTGATTCATTTGTTCACAGCGCGTGATCCCCTGGATGCCTATGTCCTATGCATTCCCAGTTGCACGCAGACAATACAGACCGGAAAGAAGCCGATTTCAATATGACAGAAGAGGCCCTGACTCTCCTGGAACAGGACACCACTCACATTAGCCGAAGAACAACCGTCCTTTACCAGCCCCACTGGCACAAGGGTGTGGTAGGAATTGTCGCATCCCGGCTGATAGACAGGTATTACCGGCCTACAGTCATTCTTACCCGCAGCGGAGAGGTCATTGCAGGCAGCGCAAGAAGCGTCAACGGCTTCAATGTATACGAAGCCATCCATGCCTGTCGCGATCATTTATTAGGTTATGGCGGGCATTTCGCAGCAGCCGGCATAACGCTCCTCCCCGATCAGGTAGCAGCTTTTCATGCTCAAATTCGAAGAAACCGTAGCCACTACCATACAGCCCCATTCACTGGTACCCGAGCTGCTTATTGATGCAGAGCTTCCGTTTCGAAGCCATCAAACCTTCCTTTTATAATATACTTGAACAGATGCAACCCTTTGGCCCCGGTAACCCCAGCCGGTATTCATCGCCCGCGGCCTTAAGGACATAGGTTCCCGCATCGTAAAGGAACAGCACGTACGCTTTTCCCTGCAACAGCACGCCATTGTAATGGACTGGCATCGGCTTTGGACTGGCCGGGAAATTTCACCTTCTGCAGACTGGCTCGCCTATAGACCTGGTATTCACCCTGGAAGAGAATGAATGGAACAATCAGAAAAATCTGCAGCTCAAGGTCATCGATTTTGCACTAACCCCCGAAGGAAGCTATTAGGCTTCCACGATTATTTTCCCCTTCTGTTCCCCGCCCAGAAGATCGACACTACGCTGAATAAAATGCGTCAGGTTATTTCCCTTCAGCAATCCCTGGGATAACAATGCCAGATCGGATAAATTGTGAACCAGCTTTTCCTGCCTGGACCTGTCATCCTCCTTCAGGATAGTCTGATAGATAGGATGATTGCCATTGATCGTGAGAGTCACTTCATCCGGCATATTGGCATAAAAACCGCCCATCGATCCGCTTACGGCCGCCATATCCTTCATACGTCGCATGAATTCCGGACGGGTGGCAATGACAGGAGGCGCCTCAGCACTCAGACCTTTTATCTCCACAGTCATATGCAGATCAGGAAGCTGTCGTCCAAACAGCTCTTTCAATAGGGACTCCTCTCCTTCATTAAGTACAGTACCCGTAGTCTCAGCTTTATCGACCAGGTTATCGGCAATATCAGCATCTACCCTTGTAAAATGAACATCAGACCACTTCGACTCCATCTGATTGATAAAGGCAGCGTCCACTATCGTCTCGAGTTTCACAACAATGTAACCCTTAGCCTGCGCCTGCTGAATATAGCTGTCCTGCTGCACGGGATTACTCGTATAAAGAATGACGAGTTTGCCATCCTTGTTCTTTTGAATGCTTTCTGTAGCTGCCCTGTATTCCTCCAGGGTATAATACTTTCCACCCTTCACGTCTTCCATGATATGAAAGCGGGCCGCCTTTTCAAGGAACTTGTCATCGGTCATCATTCCGTACTTTACAAACAAGCCCAGGCTTTCCCATTTCTCTTCAAATTCTTTCCTCTCCTTATTAAAAATGTCTTCCAGCTTGTCAGCGACTTTCTTTGTAATGTGATTATTGATCTTTTTTACATTCGGATCGCCCTGCAGATAGCTGCGGCTGACGTTCAAAGGAATATCAGGACTGTCTATCACACCGTGCAGTAACATCAGGAATTCAGGCACAATGTCCTTTACTTCATCTGTGACAAAAACCTGGTTGCTGTATAGCTGGATCTTGTCCTTTTGTATCTCATAGCTTTGCTTGATCTTCGGGAAATACAAGATCCCGGTCAGATTAAAAGGATAATCTACATTGAGATGTATCCAGAAAAGAGGAGCTTCGCCATAAGGATATAATTCTTTATAAAAATCCTGGTAGTCCTGAGTGGTAAGCTCACTCGGCTTCTTTGTCCAGGCCGGCTGGGGATTGTTGATCTGATTGCCCTCAAAACGGATGGGAACAGGCAGAAAACGGCAAAATTTATTGAGGATGGTGCGAATACGTTCGGCATCAAGGAATTCCTGGCTTTCTTCGTTGATGTGAAGGACTATATCCGTTCCCCTTTCAGCCCTCTCAGCATCTTCAAGAGTATATTCCGGGCTGCCATCACATTCCCATTTGACCGCTTTGGCATCTTCCCGATAGCTCTTTGTTATCACATCCACCCGTTCACTGACCATAAAAGCAGAATAAAACCCAAGCCCGAAATGGCCAATGATATTGGCCTCGTTCTGCCCTTTGTATTTTTCAGGAACTCTTCCGCACCGCTAAATGCTACCTGGTTAGGTATTTATCCACTTCCTCCGCGACATCCCCACCCCTTTATCGGAGATGGTGATCGTCTTTTTTTCTGTATCCAATTGAATATCAATGGTTAAATCACCAAGATCGCCTTTTGCCTCGCCCAGGGAGGATAGGGTCTTGAGCTTTTGAGTTGCATCTACTGCATTGCTAACCAATTCTCTGATAAAGATGTCATGATCGCTGTAGAGGAATTTCTTGATAATAGGAAAGATATTTTCCGTCTGAACCCGAATATTTCCTTTTTGCATGGCACTATATATTTGTGTGATTTAATGGTTTATGGCTGAAATCAAACCCAATGCCATTTACGCTTATCTGCCAGAGTGTCAATTTGAATAAAACATTGCCATTTACCCCAAAATAGCATACCTTTGCAGCCCATTTGTATTTTTTTAATTTTTAAACAAAATCAGGGATCATGAACAATTATGAATTGATGGTGATTTTACCCCTGTGCTTTCTGAGGAGGATTACAAAGCCGCCCAGAAAAAATACGCTTCTTTCATCAAAGACAATGGTGGAGAAGTAGTGCACGAAAATCCCTGGGGTCTGAAATCACTGGCGTATCCAATCCAGAAAAAGACTACCGGTTTATACTGGGTTCTGGAGTACAATGCGCCATCCGACTTCAATGAGAAACTGAAGATTCAGATTCTCCGCGATGAAACCGTGTTACGTTTCATGGGTACAAAACTCGATAAATACGCCGTCGAGTACAATACGAGGAAGAGAAGTGGCGTACCTACAGGAAACGAAAAAGTGGGGGCTTAATCCATGGCAAAAGCAAACGAGATCAAGTATCTGACGGCGATTAAGCCGGAGAAACGTGCCAAGAAGTTCTGCCGTTTCAAAAAATACGGCATCAAGTACATCGACTATAAGGATGCCGAATTCCTGAAGAAGTTCCTGAACGAGCAGGGTAAGTTGTTACCCCGCCGTATTACCGGCAACTCCCTGAAATATCAGCGGAAAGTGTCCTGATGCGGTGAAAAAGCCCGTCAGATGGCATTGTTACCTTATGTAACAGACCTGTTGAAGTAGAATTTTTTTAAAGTAACCTCACCCTAACCTCTTTCGAATCTGATGTCTTTTTTGAAAGGGGGGACAGTCCGGGTCAGTGTCAACCGCCACAAAGTGGCTTCGCAGATACGGATTGGGAAAACGGTGAACAAAAAGCAAACAATGGAAGTCATCTTAATTCAAGACGTAGATAACTTGGGTTCCGCTCATGAGAAAGTAAGCGTGAAAAATGGTTATGCGCGCAACTACCTGATCCCCCGCAAATTCGCGGTTGAAGCTAACCCTTCGAACCTGAAACAGCTCGATGAAAGGGTCAAGCAGCTGCAAAAGAAAGAAGCCAAACTGCTGGCCGAGGTCAATAAAGTGATCGAAGTCCTCAAGGCTTCTCCTCTCAAGGTTGGCGCCAAAACAGGCACCAGCGGCAAGATCTTCGGCAGCGTTACCTCCGTACAGCTGGCCCGCGCAATTCGCGACCAGAAAGGCTACGAGATTGACCGCCGCAGGATCCATATCCTTGACGAAGTCAAGGAGCTGGGCACCTATAAAGCCAAGGTCGATTTCGGCAACAGCAATGAAGCCGAAATTGAGTTCGAGGTTGGTGCAGAATAGTATCTATGAACTGAGCTCCGCTCAGTTTGCAACACATATTGCTAAAATTTGCTAATAAAATGGCTAATTGTTAAAGCCCATGAAATAAATCATGGGCTTTATTATTATTATATCTACATTTTCTGCTATTTATTTGAAAATAATCAAATCCGACAGGTACAAAATCGTTTTTTCACGCATACCAAATGCGCTAAGAACCTGACAATGCTAAATTTCCCGAGATTTAGTACAAAATTTCAATAAGTAATAAAAATTGCTATCTTTACAATAGCTCTATTATTTTTAGTGTTATCCTAGGCTGTCGTAACTTTCTATTCAGTCAGATTCCTCAGTCGTTATAGTCTAATAGTAGGTAGAGTGGTTTTTTTCATTTTTTAATTTTTTGTACAATGAACATTTATGTAGGCAACCTCTCATGGCAGATGACCGACGAGGATCTTAGGAACCTTTTTGAACAACATGGCAGTGTCGCTTCCGCTAAAATCGTAAAGGATAAAGTTTCCGGCCGTAGCAAGGGCTTCGGTTTTGTGGAAATGGAAGACGATGGCGAAGCACAACAAGCTATTACTAACCTGTACGACAGCGAAGTAATGGGCCGTAAAATCATCGTTAACGAATCGCAGCCTAAACAACAAGGTGGCGGTAGCGGCGGCGGTGGTGGTTACAAAAAGAGATCCTTTGGCGGCGGCGGCGGTGGCGGAGGTTACAAAAAGGTGGTTATGATCGCGGCGGCGGCGGTGGTGGCTACAACAGGGATTATTAATCTAATCAATCGATACATCTTTGTAATAAAATCCTTTCTGGTCTTTCAGGAAGGATTTTTTATTTACGGCAGGGCCCATACTAATTGTGCTAAAAGGATTAACCTTTACCTTTAAAACAAAACGTTTGCCCAATGTCACGCAAAAATATGCATCGCAGAGAGTTTCTTCGCACCGCTTCCCTGGCAACTGCCGGCTTGACAATTATTAATTTCCCGATCCGTGGCAAAATGGCACCCAGTAATAAAGTCGTGGTCGCTGTCATGGGCGTCAACAGCAGGGGCTCCTATCTTGCAAAATCTTTCTCCCAGTTACCGAATGTAGAAGTGGCGTATATCTGTGACGTGGAGGAAAAAGCCATTCAAAACGGACTGGCGGCATTAAAAGATGCTACGCGGCAGCCTGCTGTTGTGCACGACATAAGGAAGCTGGTCATGCAAAAAGACTTTGATGCTTTGGTGATTGCAGCGCCTGATCACTGGCATGCTCCAGCAGCCATCCTGGGCGCTTCGCACGGCAAACATGTTTATGTAGAAAAGCCCTGCGGGCAGAACCCCCATGAAGGCGAGCTCCTGGCTTCAGCCTTACACAAATACAAAAAGCATATTCAGATGGGAAGCCAGCGAAGGTCCTTCCCCTCATTGATAGACGCCGCCAAACAGGTAAAAGAAGGCATCATTGGAAATGCATATCTCGCAAAAGCCTGGTATGCCAACAACCGCAAATCCATCGGGTATGGTAAAAAAGTTCCTGTTCCTTCCACGCTGGACTTCGATCTCTGGCAGGGCCCGGCTCCGCGAAGAGATTACCAGGATAACCTGGTACACTACAACTGGCATTGGTTCTGGCATTGGGGTACCGGTGAGGCCTGTAACAACGGGACACATGAGATCGATTGCTGCAGGTGGTTCCTGGGGCTGAACTTTCCGCAAAAAGTCGTTTCTGCCGGCGGCAGGTATGCCTTCAAAGATGATTGGCAAACTCCGGATACGCAAATAGCCAGTTTTGAATTTGCAGAAGGAAAATCTATCACCTGGGAAGGTCGCAGCTGTAATCATTTCCCGGTAGAAGGTAGTGACCGCGGTTTTATTATTTATGGCGACAAAGGCAGCCTGCTCAACCTCGGTGGAGGTGATTATAAGATCTTCGATGATAAGAACAAGCTGGTTAAAGAAGTAAAATCAGAGGTGGTGGCAGATCCTACTAACCCTGTAGCAGCCAGCGGCAATATGGATCTCTATCATTTTGAGAATTTTGTAAAGGCCATAAGGGAAGAGGCAGCACTGACAGCTCCTGTAGACGAAGCGTATAAAAGTGTCCACCTATGCCATCTGGCTAACATAGCACAACGAACTTCGGGTACACTACACTGTGACCCTTCAAATGGACATATTCTAAATAACACAGAAGCTGCTGCGCTCTGGCAAAGAAGCTATGAGAAGGGTTGGGAGCCGGTTGTATAGCGCCGCCTATTTAAGCTCGCGGATTTTATGCTTCGGTAGCTGACGTTGTTGCCATGATCCTGCAGCAGGAGATGCCCTTCAGGTAGCTTCGCCGAATTCGCGCCATATCTTGTATTTGCTGATTGCTACAAGGTCTTTAAATTCCTTTGAACCCCGTTCGTACTCCAACACTTTTATTCCATTGAGATAGTGCTCAACGTGATTGTTGGGATAGACGATTACACGGCCTGTGTTCCACTGCCCTATCGGATGAATGAACCGGCGTTGTTTGGTGGCCGGGATAAGATCATATAAGGAGGACAGGGTCCGGTCGCCATTGCGTCCAAGTTTGGCATCGGGGTGCAGGGAGTCATCCAATACCTGATATTCGAGTCCGATAGCAGAGCCGAATTCTTCTCTTCCGGAGAGAGACGCACGAAATATTTTACGCCGCTGTTGGCTCCGGGTGTCAACCGGAAATCGAAAGAAAGATCGAAGCTTTTGTATGTCTCTCTTGTGACGATATCACCGCCTGTGCCGCCTTCTTTACCTTGTGTTTCATGGACATTGATCATACCATCGCTGATGGCCCAGCCAATATCGGGAATTTATCTTTATATGCGCCGACCCAGCTGCCGGAAGTCTGGCCGTCAAAAAGCAGTTTCCAACCGCTCTTCTTTTCATCTTCGGTGAGCGTATTTGGAATGGTATTGACAACATAAACTTCTTTTGGGAAGGCAGTAGAGTGCAGGTTGGCTGTTTGGATACGAATATTCCTGAAATATACTTTTCTGCCGGTGGCTTCAGGTTTGCTGACGGCGTGAACCTGCAGGCCGATAAATCCTTTTTCGTCCATGGCGTCGTAAAGGCTGGCGACGGCTGTGCCATTGACCCAGGTTTTTCATTGTCTGACCGATGCATTCGACGCGGAAGTGGTTGTACTCTCCGGGTTTGAATGCAGTTTGTGCTTTTGGATTCAGGGAGACGGGATAGAGCCAGTCCCTGCGTCCTTCGTCATAAATACCGCCCGTCCAGCGCCGGAAGAGGGGTCTATCTCCAGTTGGCAACCGTAAACCAGTCCTTTTCCCTGGTGTCCTGTGGGTTCATAGTGGCTCCTGACCTGGATGCCGGAGTTACTGGTGGTGTCGGCCACGCGTATATCCAGCTCGATGATGAAATTGTCATATTCTTTGTCTGTTACCAGGAAAGTGTTACCGGAGTTAGGAACAGTAGTACCGACGATGGCGCCGTCTTCTACTTTATAGTCAGCGGTGCCGGCCAGTCTTTTCCAGCCATTGAGTGTCTTACCGTCAAAAAGGGAGATCCAGGAACCGGATTGAGCGAGAAGTCCTGTTGTGAATGCAAGGCTGATGATCGTTACAATAAGTTGCTTCTTCATTGGAGGGGATGTTAGAAGCAATAAAGATAAGGAGAGCAATTTTAATGAGGATTGCTAATAAATAAAAAAGCCTCATCTTTCGATGAGGCTTCTGGGTTTAATGTTTGACCTTACGGTCAGCCGACCCGGTCGGCTAATAGATATGGCAGCTACCTACTCTCCCGCATTGTGGTGCAGTACCATCGGCCATGAGGGGCTTAACTTCTCTGTTCGGTATGGGAAGAGGTGAACACCCTCGGCAAAACCACCATAAGAATATAACGTATTCAGTGCTGGATCTAACAGACACGAACACGCAATAATGTACATATTGGGAAGTCGTAATACTCACATAACTTAAAAAAAATTAAAGCTTACGGGCAATTAGTACTACTCGGCTTTACTGTTACCAGTTTTAGACCTGTAGCCTATCAACGTCATAGTCTCTGACGACCCTTAAAAGAAAACTCATCTTGAGGTGAGTTTCGCACTTAGATGCTTTCAGCGCTTATCCTTGTCCGTACATAGCTACTCAGCACTGCACCTGGCGGCACAACTGATACACCAGCGGTACGTACGACCCGGTCCTCTCGTACTAAGGTCAGGTCCTCTCAATTTTCCAACGCCCACCACAGATAGGGACCGAACTGTCTCGCGACGTTCTGAACCCAGCTCGCGTGCCACTTTAATCGGCGAACAGCCGAACCCTTGGGACCTTCTCCAGCCCCAGGATGTGACGAGCCGACATCGAGGTGCCAAACCTCCCCGTCGATATGAGCTCTTGGGGGAGATCAGCCTGTTATCCCCGGCGTACCTTTTATCCTTTGAGCGATGGCCCTTCCATGCGGAACCACCGGATCACTTTAGCCAGCTTTCGCTCCTGCTCGGCCTGTATGCCTCACAGTCAAGCCCACTTCTACTATTGCGCTCTACGTACGGTTACCAAGCGTACTGAGTGGACCTTTGAAAGCCTCCGTTACTCTTTTGGAGGCGACCACCCCAGTCAAACTACCCACCATGCACTGTTCCCCGCAAGGGGTTAGACTCTAAATCAAAGAAGGTTGGTATTTCAACGACCTCTCCACAATGGCTAGGCGCCAGCTGCTTCGTAGAGTCCCAACTATTCTACACATCCGTAATTCAAAATCAATGCAAAGTTGTAGTGAAGGTGCATGGGGTCTTTCCGTCCCGTTGCGGGTAACCGGCATCTTCACCGATACTACAATTTCACCGAGCTCATGGCTGAGACAGCGCCCAGATCGTTACACCATTCGTGCAGGTCGGAACTTACCCGACAAGGAATTTCGCTACCTTAGGACCGTTATAGTTACGGCCGCCGTTTACTGGGGCTTCAGTCGAAGCTTTGGCTTGCGCCCGAACATCCTTCCTTAACCTTCCAGCACGGGAGGTATCAGGCTCTATATGTCATCATTTCGATTTTGCAGGGCCCTGTGTTTTTGTTAAACAGTGGTGGAATCATTACTGAGGCTACAAAGAGGTGTATCCGAAGTTCCAGTCCACAATTTGCTAGTTCCTTCTCCACGGCTCACCGAGCGCCTTAGAATATTCTCTCGACTCCTGTGTCGGTTGCGGTACGGGCTGCTTTAGACAAACTTAGAGGTTTTTCTCGGAGTCGTTTAGGTCACTCATCGCACCGAAGCTCTTGTGTACTTCATTCGCACATCCCGCGGATTTTTGCACCTATATGCTACACCCTTAACGGAATTCCGTAGTGCGCGGATTTCACTACTCGTCACCCCATCGAATAAGCGGGTACTGGAATATTAACCAGTTTTCCATCAGATGTCCCTTTCGGGTTTCCTAAGGACCCGACTAACCCTGATCCGATTAACGTTGATCAGGAACCCTTAGACTTACGGCGATAAAGTTTTTCACTTTATTTATCGTTACTTATACCTACATTTTCTTTTCTGAACGCTCCAGCATACGTCGCCGTACACCTTCGCAGCTGATCAGAATGCTCCCCTACCGATATACCACCTGGTGGCAATCTTAGAACTTCGGTTCGTAGTTTGATGCCCGATTATTTTCCGTGCCCAAACCCTCGACCAGTGAGCTGTTACGCACTCTTTAAATGAATGGCTGCTTCCAAGCCAACATCCTGGCTGTTATAGGGTTCAAACTTCGTTTGTTCAACTTAACTACGTATTAGGGACCTTAGCTGTTAATCTGGGTTATTTCCCTCTCGGCCATGGACCTTAGCGCCCACAGCCTCACTCCCGCAGATATTTATTAGCATTCGGAGTTTATTAGGGTTTGGTAGGCGGTGAAGCCCCCTAGCCCAATTAGTAGCTCTACCTCTAATAAACTTCTTATATGCGACGCTGTTCCTAAAAACATTTCGGGGAGAACGAGCTATCTCTCAGTTTGATTGGCCTTTCACCCCTATCCACAGGTCATCCCATAGCTTTTCAACGCTAATGAGTTCGGTCCTCCAGTGTGTGTTACCACACCTTCAACCTGCCCATGGATAGATCACAAAGTTTCGCGTCTACCCCCACTGACTAAGCGCTCTGTTAGAACTCGCTTTCGCTACGGCTCCGTACTTAAGTACTTAACCTCGCCAGTGAGGAGTAACTCGTAGGTTCATTATGCAAAAGGCACGCCGTCACTCATTGCTGAGCTCCGACCGCTTGTAGGCGCACGGTTTCAGGTAACTATTTCACTCCCTGTTTGGGGTGCTTTTCACCTTTCCCTTACGGTACTGGTTCACTATCGGTCTCTAAGGAGTATTTAGCCTTATCGGATGGTGCCGGCAGATTCAAGCAGGATTCCTCCGGTCCCGCCCTACTCAGGGTTCCGCTCGTCCATGACAATTTCCACCTACGGACTATCACCCGCTATGGCCCAACTTTCCAGAAGGTTCAGTTTGATGTCACTTTCTAAATGCGGCCCTACAACCCCAGAGCAGCACGCCACTCTGGTTTGGGCTGTTTCCTTTTCGCTCGCCACTACTCAGGAAATCACGTTTGTTTTCTTTTCCTCCTCCTACTTAGATGTTTCAGTTCAGAGGGTTGGCTCTCCTTGCGGAGTAACACACCTTCAGTGTGCTGGGTTGTCCCATTCGGAAATCTGCGGAT
>JAJGRW010003400.1:37500-40000 GCA_025461045.1 Carex parvula
TTTCAAGAACTGGTCCGTTTTTTTCGAAACGGATTGCAAAGGTAGGAGCCTTTATTGAAACTGCAAATTTTTTCTTCAATTTTCTCGGAGATTATTGTCAAAAGTCATTTGCGATATTTCTAAGAGCTGTCCGTTTTTTTAAAGCGGGATGCGAAGGTAAGGGGGTCTACTTCTCCTACCAAATAATTTTACTTCTTTCGCATAATTTTAAATGGAAGTCCGTCGTTACTGATTCGTTTCGAGAAGGAGCAGTTATACAACTAATTACATATCAATTCCTTGGGACAATACCATTTCTCCTTCAAACTTTCCGCAGGATTGGCGATAGCCGCACGAACAGACTGGTAGCTGACGGCAAGTAAACGATCAGGATGCAAGCCCCCGAAAGAGAAATACCCCCCAGTCAATGGGAACACGATATTCGTATGCCAGCTGGTAGGATCGTCCTAGATGCTTTGGCCGATCGGTTTTTTGAATTTCATCAGTGCAAGCGCCGATTCATTGATCAGGCCGGCTGTTAAATCCGACGGATAATACCTTTCCTTTGAGGACGGATCCCGGTTTAAGAGACGCCAACACGAAGGCCGGATAGCTCCCCGGCAGGACGCCTGTGGCCAGGATAAAGGCGAATACAGAAACTCCTCTGGGTCTATCCAGTTTTGTATGGAATTGGTCAAACGCCTTACACCCCGGATTCATAAAAGGATCAGCAAAGTTTAAGATCAGAAGAGAAGAATGATTATTCTTTGTCGCGAAGAAAGTGCCAGTTTGGTAGATAATTTGCAATCGATCAGGCACTTCTTCTGAAGGAGAGAGTATATGTCCGTATCGAAACACCTGGTGTCCTGGTTCCGCAGAAGATAAATTCAAAAAAGGACCACAGGCTCTTTGCCCGAAGGGCAGTTATAAAATAAAAAAGCCTCATCTTTCGATGAGGCTTCTGGGTTTAATGTTTGACCTTACGGTCAGCCGACCCCGGTCGGCTAATAGATATGGCAGCTACCTACTCTCCCGCATTGTGGTGCAGTACCATCGGCCATGAGGGGCTTAACTTCTCTGTTCGGTATGGGAAGAGGTGAACACCCTCGGCAAAACCACCATAAGAATATAAACGTATTCAGTGCTGGATCTAACAGACACGAACACGCAATAATGTACATATTGGGAAGTCGTAATACTCACATAACTTAAAAAAAAATTAAAGCTTACGGGCAATTAGTACTACTCGGCTTTACTGTTACCAGTTTTAGACCTGTAGCCTATCAACGTCGTAGTCTCCGACGGCCCTTAAAAGTAAACTCATCTTGAGGTTGGTTTCACGCTTAGATGCTTTCAGCGTTTATCCTGTCCGTACATAGCTACTCAGCATTGCACCTGGCGGCACAACTGATACACCAGCGGTACGTACGACCCGGTCCTCTCGTACTAAGGTCATGTCCTCGCAATTTACTAACGATCACAACAGATAGGGACCGAACTGTCTTGCGACGTTCTGAACCCAGTTCACGTGCCACTTTAATCGGCGAACAGCCGAACCCTTGGGACCTTCTCCAGCCCCAGGATGTGACGAACCGACATCGAGGTGCCAAACCTCCCCGTCGATATGAGCTCTTGGGGGAGATCAGCCTGTTATCCCCGGAGTACCTTTTATCCTTTGAGCGATGGCCCTTCCATGCAGAACCACCGGATCACTTTAGCCAGCTTTCGCTCCTGCTCGGCTTGTTTGCCTCACAGTCAAGCACCCTTTTACTAATGCGCTCTGCGTACGATTACCAACCGTACTGAGGGTACCTTTGCGAGCCTCCGTTACTTTTTAGGAGGCGACCACCCCAGTCAAACTACCCACCATGCACTGTTCCCCGTAAGGGGTTAGACTCTAAATCAAAGAAGGTTGGTATTTCAACGACCTCTCCACAATGGCTAGCGCCACTGCTTCGTAGAGTCCCAACTATTCTACACATCCGTAATTCAAAATCAATGCAAAGTTGTAGTGAAGGTTCACGGGGTCTTTCCGTCCCGTGACGGGTAACCGGCATCTTCACCGATACTACAATTTCACCGGGCTCGTGGAGGAGACAGTAGTTCAACTCATTAGACCATTCGTGCAGGTCGGAACTTACCCGACAAGGAATTTCGCTACCTTAGGACCGTTATAGTTACGGCCGCCGTTTACTGGGGCTTCAGTCAGAAGCTTTGGCTTGCGCCGAACATCCTTCCTTAACCTTCCAGCACCGGGCAGGTATCAGGCTCTATACGTCATCTTTACGATTTTGCAGGGCCCTGTGTTTTGTTAAACAGTTGGTTGAACCATTTTACTGAGACCCATCGAATGATGGTACGCTTTATCCCCGAAGTTACAGCGTCAATTTGCCTAGTTCCTTCTCCGCGGCTCACCCGAGCGCCTGAGGATACTCTCCTCGACTACCTGTGTCGGTTTGCGGTACGGGCGCTTTAGCCTTAGCCTTAGAAGTTTTTCTTGGAAGTCTGTTTAGGGACATTA
>JAJGRW010003400.1:45000-49273 GCA_025461045.1 Carex parvula
TGGCATTGATATTATACAAAACCCGGTTTTCGATAACTCCTTCATAATCAAAGTGAAAAAAATTCTGATTGGCGTGGACCCCCCCATCGGTCCGGGAAGAGCCCGTCAGCATAATAGAAGTGCGAAAAAAGACGGCCAGCGCCTTCTCTACCTCTTTTTGAATAGAAGCAGCATTGTCCTGTATCTGAAATCCACTGTAATTAGTGCCTTTATAAGCAAGTTCCAGGAAGTATCTGGGCATGGTATTGTTATTGATGCTCCGTCATCACACGGAATTTACTGCTGTAGACCGGGTCGGCCAGGAGACTGGAAAGCTCACGAAACTGGTCGTCAGAGCAGAAAGGATAGGCCGCCTCAAAGAAACGGAACTTGGACGCATCTGTAGTAAACACTTCACTTAGCGCCCGTATCTGCCGGGTGGAAAAACAACGGGTCTTGAAAACCTTCCTGGCAGCCAGGATCCGATCTTCATCCTTCGCCCCCTCCAATAGTTTAACCCTCAGCTTGTCAACATCATAGTCTGTGGCATAGTTATGACAATCGGAGTTGACAAAAGGAAGTGACCTGGTGGCCGACGATTTTCGGGGAGTATCCACAGGACGGGACCGCAAGGCTTCATTTGCCGGTATACCCGCTGCCGGACGGGAAGGGAGATTCTGCCCCTGACCAACTACCGGACTATCCGGGTTGGGGCCATGCCCCCGGGGAACTGTCACCCGGCTCGTGTCAGCTATACGGATCGACTTTTGCCCCCCCTTTACTACAACCGGCGTGTCGACCGGAATAAATATAATGACAGTATCAGCCTTTTTACCCACGGAATGATCCGCATAAGCCAGTCGGACCGAACGCGCCAGTTTCCGCTCACTCAATTTTACCACGCGGGACCGGTTGCCCGGCTTAATAACCGCCTGGGTATCGGTTTTGAATTGGCCGCTAACCCCACAGCAGCATTCACGGCCGCCGTCGTATCCATGTTGACTGCCGAAGGAAGCACAGTCACCGGCGGGCCAGAGGGAACTACACCGACTGTATTCGTAGGCACAGCATCCCCGGGTTTTGCCGAAGCATCGGCAAGTCCCCCCTTTGCCGAATCAGATACCCCGGATGCCCGGGCCGCAGAGTCAGCTATAGGAGACTTCACCGCAACAGCACTATCCATAAGAACCTGTTCCATAGCATACGTATTGTACAAAACAGAAGTGTCATGTACCACCCCGGCCATCAAACGGGAAAAAGCATCGTCCTTTTTGATGCCAGCCGACCGCACCTCCTCTCCCCTACCCAATGGCGATTCAGGAGTTCTTGCTTCCCCGGTCTGCCCATCATATAAGCCCAATCCTCTTTTCCCCTGATCTTTTACCCCGAATTCCTGGTCTTTTCGAATATTTAGCATGTACCGCTGTTCGAGGGTCGGCTGACCAGGCAGACCCAGGGTCAGACTATATGTGCTGTCTTTTAATTGCGAAAGAATAAGATGCCCTCCAGGAGACGAGCTATAAACCTGGCTGCCCAGGCGAACATAAAAAGGTAGCCTGTTGTCCGCCTGGATCAAAACAAAGTAGTCCTGCGCGTAGTTGCTGCCCGCCATCAAAATCAAAACGATTAACAAACCGAACTTTGACATACTGCAAATTAAGGAAAACTCTAGTGAACAGATTAAGCGGAGGATACATTTATTGATTAGTTGCCATACAATAGCACTTCCTAATACGGGGATACCATCTAATGTTACGTAAAACTACCTTTTATCCAAATTTGTCTTTCGTTAACCGGGTCAACTATTATCTTTATTCCCTGAAAAATAATAATATGAATGTGATCCAGTCAAAACTTACACTACCTGTTCAAAGGCCGGTGCTTCGAAAACGCGGCAAGGCCCTGTTATTGTTATTGGGGATTCTTTTCCTGCACACTATTTTTACACGCCCAGGAACAACAGTCCGGGGATGAAACCTGGAAAAAACAGTACCGTGCCACAGCTACAAAATACAACGATTTGATCAACACAAAGTTAGATGTCAAGTTTGACTACGCTAAATCTTATATGTATGGCAAGGAATGGGTGACGATCAAACCCCATTTCTATCCTACCGATTCCCTTTCGCTGGATGCCAAAGGAATGGATCTCCATACGGTAGCTATCGTCAAAGACGGGAAAAATGTTTCGCTTAAATACGATTATGATGGAATGATCCTTAGGGTACACCTGGACAGGACATATAAGTATACAGAAAAGTATACCTTATATATCGATTATACCTCCAAGCCGAATGAGCTGAAAGTACACGTGGGCAGCGCAGCCATCACGGATGCAAAGGGACTTTACTTCATCAACCCAAAGGGGGAAGACAAGGATAAGCCAACCCAGATCTGGACACAGGGCGAGACCGAGGCCAATTCAGTATGGTTTCCGACGATCGATAAGCCTAATCAGAAGACAACGGAAGAAATAACCATGACCGTGCCTGCAAAATATGTAACACTGTCCAACGGCTTACTGGTAAGCCAGAAAGTAAATGGGGATGGCACAAGAACTGACTCCTGGAAAATGGACCTCCCTCATGCCCCATACCTTTTCTTCATGGGCGTAGGAGATTTTGCCATAGTAAAAGATTCCTATAAGGGCAAGGAAGTTAGCTATTATGTCGAAAAGGAATATGCCCCGGTTGCTCGCCGTATCTTCGGACACACGCCGGAGATGATCGCCTTTTACTCCCGCATTACTGGCATTGACTATCCCTGGCAAAAAATACTCGCAATAGTTGGTCGGGATTACGTCAGCGGAGCCATGGAAAATACAACAAGTACCCTGCATGGCGACGCTGCACAGCAGGATGCCCGCCAATTGACGGATGGCAACGATTGGGAAGACGTAATAGCGCATGAGCTGTTCCATCAGTGGTTCGGAGATCTGGTGACCACCGAAAGCTGGAGTAATATTACAGTAAATGAATCGTTTGCCGATTATAGCGAAACCTTATGGAACGAATATAAATATGGGAAGGATGCAGGAGACGCGGTTAATTACACAGGCATCCAGAGTTATCTGCAACAACCGGAAAGCGCAGAGAAGAACCTGGTTCGCTTCTACTATGCCGATAAGGAAGACGTGTTCGACCAGGTAAGTTATCCCAAAGGCGGACGTATCCTGAATATGTTACGCATTATGTTGGAGACAGCGCCTTCTTCAAATCCTTAAACCTCTATCTTACAACTAATAAGTTCAAGTCTGCAGAAGCACAGAATCTGAGATTGGCCTTTGAAGAAGTGACAGGTGAGGATCTCAACTGGTACTGGAACCAATGGTATTACAGTAGCGGTCATCCAAAGCTGACCATTGATTATGCTTATGATGATGCCGCAAAAAAAGTCCAGGTTATCGTAAGCCAGACCCAGGAGACTGGAAAAGTATTCCGCCTGCCAATTGCTATCGATCTGTATAATGGGGCTGTAAAAGCACGTCATAAGGTATTGATCGAGAATAAAACGGACACATTCACATTCGATACAACGGCAGCCGGCCCGATCTGGTAAATGTAGACGCTGAGAAAATTCTGCTTTGCGAGAAAAAGGATAATAAGACCCTGGAAAACTACCTGCACCAATATAAATATGCAGGCGGTTATGTAGACAGACGGGAAGCAGTCGATTTTTGCAGCAAACACCAGGACGATCCCAAAGCAGTTGACCTGATGAAGACTGCGCTGAAAGACAAATATTATCGCATCCGGAACTATGCGCTCGGAAAGCTCGATCTGAAGAAAGAAACGATCAAGACTACTTTCGAACCACTCATCGCAGAGATGGCAGAACATGATGACAGCCGGGTTGTCAAAGCCAAGGCTATCGATATCCTGGGCAATTTTGAAAATCCCGCATACAAGAGCTTGTTCCTGAAAGCGACATCTGATTCATCTTATTCAGTAGCAGGTAATGCGCTGGAAGCTCTGTCCGGGCTCGACAGCCTGCAGGCACTTGCGCTGGCCAAGAAGATGCAGCAGTCTCCTGCCAAAGGTGAGCTTTCTGC
Source organism: Carex parvula (assembly GCA_025461045.1). NCBI lineage: Eukaryota > Viridiplantae > Streptophyta > Magnoliopsida > Poales > Cyperaceae > Carex > Carex parvula. The sequence goes on from JAJGRW010003400.1 coordinate 49,031, forward strand.
AGCCATCTCTGCAGTAATGATCAAGGCAGGCGGAGAAAGCGATTTCGACGCGATTGCCAACAACTTTGAGAAGATGCCGACCAGCCAGAATAAGTTGAGATGGTAATGCCTTTCACCAGCATGCTGACAAAAGTAAAGAATACCGAAAAACTCAAACACGGCGTCGACCTGTTGATACAGTTCAAAGAAGCGATACCACAGGCCTATCGGAAACAAACAGACCCGTATTTCGATAATGCATTG
>JAJGRW010003401.1:0-30279 GCA_025461045.1 Carex parvula
AGGTATTTTCTTTCGTGGTGATAGTTTTTTTCATTTAATTTTCTCAAAATGTAAGTCATTCTTGAGTGAGAGCAAGTTTAATCGAGAGCAAAATTAGCGTTAATTGAAACAGACAATTTGATTTTGTTAGTTGAGTCCATGCCTCTTTAAGTGAACAGATGGTTTGGTCCTCATAATAGGCAAAAAAAAATGACTTGCAGAGGCGAAGGGGGGAGGTTTGATAATTAATTGACCCACTAAATTAGACGAATTGCTCTTGATCATGTTAATTTTAGTAGATTTGGGTACAACCAACAAGTTTCTCAATTGTATAATTGACCCCATAATACCTCCACCAGTACCTTAGAAATCTCAACTGTTCCTTCATGCCAGTATAAGTATACTTGACCCATATTTTTCTCTCTTTTTCTCCTTTCAAAGTCTTTATCCTAATTTATTTATTTTAGTTAGACTAACAATTGAAAATTGAAGCAATAACCCATTAACAGTGACCAATCAGGATGTAATGCATATGCACAGGGGCCCTCGTTATTTATATTCTTTTATTTTAGCAAAGAAAATGGTGATTGTGTATATAAAGATATTCATATTTTTGTAGGAGGTTATTGGATGTTGGTGAGTTTAATAACTTGGTCATGTTCAAAGATCATGCTATAGATATCCTTTCTTCATAATTTACTATAAGGTCTTTAGTTTTTTTTTGTCATTAGATATTGTTGAATATGCTATCTGTGACTCTAGTGATATCATATTTTTTGTTTTAAGGAAAACTAGAATAGTGCTCAACACTAATTATGGATGATGTAGTGTGTGCTGTGCCAGGTTTGTAACGATAAAAACTTGATTGTTCATCAATTAAAGAGACCGATTTGAGATTAACCTTTCTTGCACAACCCAAAAATTTATGCAATTTATGATTTTTATGGTGATGGTTGCATGGTGATGGTTGTATTTTGAAGTTATTTATGTTTAATACAGAAATTTATGCTTGATTTTGTATGGTGATTGTATGCATTTTTGGTGGGGCCAAGATTGTCAATAGTTTGGTATCCGGTATTGGTCCAATAGAAGATATTTTTTTAGATGAGGATTCAGTACTGGTACACTTTGCTTATTGTTTGTTTTGACTAAAACTGCTAGTAATAGCATTGATAAGAAAATAAAATATAGATCGACAAAGGATAAATTGGTTTAATTATGTTGTATGCATTGATAAGAAAATAAAATATACATTTAGTTCATTTTTCCATTTTTTCATAAATTTGCGCCTTTAATTTATAAATATAATGTAATGTAAAAAACAATGAATTAATTACCATTTCAATAATGTTATATAACAATTTAGAATGGGGGTATATTGGTCTTTGTCTCTTGTCACATAATAAAGTAGACTTTTTTTATGTTTAATCATTTTTTCATCTTAATCTTTTACTTGCCGAACATGAGCTCTTTAGCGCTCCTTAAGCTCTTAATCCTTCACCCCTTAATCTATGTTGCCGAACGGGGCCAAGGAAATTAAAGAGACACTCAAATTCTGGATGTGTACATGTTGTCTAGTACGTATACAACATAATAGACAACACAAATTACATTTTCTAAAATTAATTTAAGGACTTGATCATACCAATACTTTGATTTCTATTATTATGCATAGCTATTAATTTATTCTTGGAATGAAACAGTTCGCCCAGTGATGACATTTAAGAATTGTGTGATCATCACAGCATAAATTCTAAAAACAGAACACCGACAAGTAAAAATTTGACCACATTTCCGTAAGAGCTAAAATCCCTACATCAATTATGAAGGCAAATCGTTGATAAAACAAACTATAATGACAGTCGATAATAAAATAATAGGAAAACATTCTTGTGTGGACCGTCTGATTAAAAAACAAAAGGCCTAGATTACGCCTTTCTTAAGTGTATTACTTTGAACCGTCCAATTCTGATCCAAATTAAAGCCAACAATATGCAAGTTATATATGGTATGTTCTATATTTCTATACATGCTTATTCTTTTATTTTGGAACTTTTTTATTTATCTGGAAAAACCATGCATGACAATTTTAGATCACTACAATCATGCATAACAACCATAAGCAAATTATAGTGCCTATCTTACCTCTGACTTGTACTCATGCACAGGCTCAGTTTGCTTCAATGCAGCTACATTTGTTTGTGCAATCTCTTTGTACTGAAATAGAAGATTTGAAAAAAATGTGAAAAGCAAAGCAAACATATTAAAAATATGATAAAATTGAGAAGAAAACCCAAAGGAAAAGAATTAATGTTTGGATAACCAAAGAACCATAAATGATGCTGTTGATATTTGTATGTTTCGGGTTTTTGGAGTAGTCTAGGGTGTTATTTGTAAGAGTGCGTTGTAAGGCTCTATAAGCAAGTCATTAATCAATAAAGCTAAGTTTGAAATCCAATTTGGTATCAGAGCATAAAATTAGGGTTAGGTTAGCCACCACAGAAACAGTCGTTGCTGCGCCGCCTCCCTCCTCCTGGCGGCGCTGCCGCCGCCACCGCCGTCGCAGGCGCGCCACCTTCACACCGCAGATCCGTCGCCGTTGCAGATCTGCCTCCGCCACGCCACTGCCAGCGCCTTTGCCGCGCCGCCTAGCTGCTGGCCGCCGTTCTCTGGCCGCTGTCTCTGTTGGAAGGCCGCCAGTCGATAGCCCCATCTCCACTGGCCGACAGCCGCCAGCCACCAGTGCCGATCCCGAGGGGTTTGGAATGAGAGAGATCGAGGTTGAGATCTTGATGTCTTGAAGGACCGAGATCTAGACAAGAAAAGAGAAGGAAAGGGTGAATGAGGAGGATCTCGATCTTGAGAGTGAGGTAGATCAAGATTGGGTTAAGAAGAGGAAGGAAGTCGCGTGTGATTTGTGTGATCTAGACTTTGATCCTTGTGATTGATCGATGGAGGAGATTATCAAAAAGCTAAATGCTACAGAGGTGAAAACCTTGATGGAGCTCATGAAGCTAAGTGCCACGAAAGGTGAAGGGTTAGGGTCAGCCCACTCACAGCCTATGAAGCTAGATCTCCCTCCTGCGGATCTGAAGCTTGATGGACCGGCCACGTATCTGAGTTAGTCGCGTTGGATCGAGGCTGCTCTAGTAGGGAAGAGACTAGGGGTATCTGACGGGAGCCAAGACTGAGCTAGAGGGTGACAGTGTAGAGGGGGATGAGTGGAAGACCACACACGCCTTGCTTTGCAATTTTACATCTCTTTTAATTTCTATTCATAATTATTATTCAATTTCATGCTCATGTAAAAGTGGTGCTTGATATGAACATTTTAGATAAAATAATACCCATATATGTCATATTTATTCCATGAATCATGGTAATAATAATAACAACTATCATTATTATCCTTTCTCAACCATCTACGGATAGAAATAGTGATGAAAATGGGGATAATATTTGCATTGTTGGTGTAGTATAATTTAAGATTCTTTGAAGGAGCATATGCAGTATTATCTATGGAAAATAGGTATACAGAAGGCATTGTTAGAACTACGACCATTGAGAAGGATGATTTTTAATGCTTTGTATAACCAGTAAGTTACTCATATTAGTTACTATTAATTTACATATGTAACCTTGTACCTTTTATTCAAACAATAATTTTCCGTTTATTATGGTCAATCCTGGTTTCATTTATGTCATATGACCAAATTGTGAGGTGGTTACTCTTCCAAGGCTACAGATCAAAGGGTGTCCTTGGAGTCAACACACAGAGCTTGCATGAAGGTTGTGCTAGACCACAATGCTGATGTACTAGGTCCTCTTGTTCAATTTCTCTTTTTGCTCAAATAATATGCAGGGTTAATATTAGATTGGTTGTTTGATTTAAGGGATATAATTTCTCTCTGTCAAGGATAATTTAATTAACTTGTTTGGTGTCTTTTGTGGATATAATGGCATGTAATTTGAATAATTTTAGTTAATTATTGTGTTTGATAATTTGATATGCTGTGTTTATTTAGAATGTTCAAAGTGTATGTGATTGTGGCATATTAATTATTGGCCAACAAATTTGGTGGAGGCTGGCAACATTAAAAGATAATTTTAAAAAAATACAATCAAAATTGGTTGTTAAATAAAGCCGTGATCTTGATAACTACACACATGATCGGTTGTTACTAAAAAACCGATCTTGATATTCACATTAGGTCGCTGTTACTAACGACCGATCTTGATAGTCACAACAGATCGGCCATAGTCTGACCCTATTTTCAGTGTCGCTTGGATCAGGATCGCACCCAAATCTGATCCTGATGGCTTCATTTATTTGACCCGATCTTGATTGCTATTTCTCCACTAGTGTATTATAAAGAAAACTCAAATTTTGTTGATTATTTTGAGAAAAATCTTATTGGCAGCTTGATGAATATTGAAGAGTAATGATATGACTGGATTGGATGTATTTTAATTATCACTACTCTTAATTTGTGTATGAAACTGATCGATGTGTGCGTGTGTGTTAATTAGATCAGTTTTGTTAATTGTAGAGTGGAAGTAATTTGATGATGTTATTTTTGTGATCTTTAATTAATTAATTAAGAAATAATATTTTCTGTGATAGAATTCTCATAGAGGAAGCCGAAGTCGTACGTAGGGTGCTGATATTTACACTAATTAATTGTCATCAACAGAACACAACACAATTAATTTTTTTTAATTAATAGACAACCTTATCACTAGATCATCATCTATTTTCCTTAGTTCAATTTATTTCTGTTATATCCTCAACTTTTGAACATTTTTAATTAGTTATAAACCACTAATTACGACAAATTAAAATTTTATATAATAGATACATTAAGAAGGAAATTTAAACCTTAGCACATCATACCTAAATTAATTTAATTTTTAAAAGACTCGAAACCTTAAATTCAATTGGAAATTATTCAAATTTTTGTTAATAAATAAATAAAATTGATCATAATACATAAATACAGAAATAAAACTTCCCGACCACATGCACGAACAACAACACTGCCCCATCCACACCTCTTTCTTTTCTTCCATTTTTCTAAATTCATTCCTAGTGGACCCACTCCTTTAATGAATTCACATCCTCTCCATTACCTAAAAATAAAATATTTTACAATCAGTGAATCCGGACCGTTATTTTTAACATGGTACGTACGGAGCTGGATCCCCCTTTAATCGACAATGTTATAGATCATTGACTAGGGGACAAGAATTCAAGTACACACTCTTATATATTCTAGAGAAAAAGGTATTTAGCTCCTCATGAACAAATTAATAATGAAAAAAAACATAAAAAGAATACAATACAACTCAATTAAAGAAGGAAGATGGAAGGAATACACCTCAAGTGCCTTTCTTGGTCTCCTATAGATCGCCTTAATTAATTCTGCTCTTGTTAGCAGATTTCTCTCATAACTCGGCCTCTAATGGCTCTACCCGTATTCTAAGAGTCTACCCTAACAGCTAGCGAAACTAAATGATTTAATTTGTTTCCTTAATGTTTTGATACAATAAATTATGTTAAATGGACTATTTATAGCCTTAATTCCCAGGTGTTAGTGGAGGTAGTGCTCTGACTTTTGATTGGTACGGAAGAGTAGTGGAGTCCGAAAATAGTGCAGATGTAAAAAACGTGGCTGAGATGGGCTTCTAGAAGAAATAGGTCTGAGAAATTGAGAAGGGCGAATGTATTTGGCTGAGTCGATCTGGGAGGAAGAATTAATCTTCTTACGTTTTGTTTTGGATAGACTCGGTACATAAGTTTCTAAATATAGAAAATTGGAAATTTCTATTGGTTCATTGTGAACCTTGACCATTTTTATATCTGAACCCAATAATCTAGTACATTTTTATATTTTGACGGTAATACAATATATTGAATAAAATTAACTAGTCTTGTCAAATGTACTAACTAAATAAAATTATTAATATTGAATATTAATGCATTGTAAACAAGTAAATGTATTTGTTTTTGAAATTCTATTTCGTTTAAATATATAATATTTTCTTTTCCTTTATATTTTACTTGAAATGTGATTCAATTAAGCTACCTGATCAGTTTTTAATGCCCACATTTTATTTAATTAGTGAGTTATATTAGTGCAAGAAGTTATATTAACATTATTTTTGGACTAATTATTTTTACAATTTTTCTTATTTTTTTAAATACAACACTGGCTATGGCTATGGCTATGGCTATTGCTATATATGCTTTGACTCTTGTAAGCAACCAATTTCTAATAATACATTTCCTCTTACTTCATTAGCCTGTATGTATGTATGTATAACTTCCTTTCCCTTTTCGCTTTTATCAGATTGACTCCTTAATTGGATACTCTCGCCTTGCTAGGCTAGGGGATCGACACACATGATTTTCATCAGCTGTCCAGTGGGTCAGTACAAATGTTCTAAGTCTTAACATTTCAGATCAAATTCGTCAACTTATTAGTAATAAGTTTACAGATGGATTAATTAGTGGTAGCATCTGTATGTATGCATCCACTATTCCAAACACCTGCTACCCTCATCCTTCGGCATAGTGAACTCGTACCAGCCACGATAACACAAAGGAGGGTTTTGTGAAACTGGGGGCAGGGCTCAAGAGCTCTAAATATCAACAATTCATGGTTAAGGTCTTATTTTTAGTTTTTTCTTTTTAATTTTTCAGCTCATAGATCTTGTCGATTTCAGCAGCCACTGCTTGAAAATTGTGTCCTGTAAATTCCATCTTTTCTGTAGCTATGTATTTTAGTTTTTTTCATTATATATTTTCTGTAATTGTGTTGGATTATAATAGATATAAATGTAGATTGATAAAATATATTAATTAATACAAAATTAATTTCACCTATAATTCTTGTGCTGAATAATTTGATAAAAAAAAATTAGTATTGGATAGTACTGTTTTGGGTAGTTTTCTATTTTATTTTGTAATATGGGTAATCTGGGTGGTTGAAAATTGATGTACAATGTGCAGCTTAAAATTGGTGTACATGTATGCAATTAATCATAGCAAATCAGGGGTCTACTGGAATTATTGCAGGTGACAAGAAAGAGGTATGGTGGACCGGCTTCCCTCATACCAAATCTGAATATTTGCAGAGATTGCATGTGAGGTTTTATTTTCTCATATTTTTTGTCTTTTATTTTCTTTCACCTTCAATCTAAAATATTAGTGGATACATTCAAATAATGCAAGAGTATCAGTTGACAACCTCGTTGCTGTATATACCTGTTAGCCCGGATGTTAGGACATATCTGTTTGTGCACAGTATGCTGCAATTCCACCAAACCTTGTGTACTGGTAAGAGTTCTCTATTTTAAGATGTGTTTAGATTTGGTTTTATGGCTAAATTAGGTCCTTCTGCCCCTACCTTTTTTAACCTACATTAGCATTAGTGTGTAGCAATGAACATGTTTTAACATCTTTCATAATGTTACTGTACTTGTTTAGAAGCACTGAAAAGAGCTCTCAAGCAGGATTCAGAAAAAGATGAATTTCTTGCAAGAAATAGAAGACATATCTGACGTTTAGTTACCAACCAACTAGCTGATGCTATAAAAATGGCCAAACCTTATTCCAACAGATTTAATTTGACATTAAGATTGATAATTTTCTATTTTACGTTCCAGGTTTTTTTGGATTCGGTTTTAGGTCACAGGAATTTGTGTTGAAGCAATATTTGGGTATTGACTTATATTTTGATTCAGGTTTAGGTCTGGCTTAAATTCTGCCAGCTCATCCAATTTACACTAAGATGAATGAAATATCCATCAACTGGTACCTGGTCCTCTACTTGGAAAAAAAATATGCAACAAATGTATTCTGAAATCTCTTGCGGTTATTATTTTCTATAGCTTCAACGAAAGGCCTACTATGTTTTATGCATCCTTCACAAATGTTATGTGAATTTTATATAGGTTGGGAGGAATATTGGCAACATTATTTTTACCATGGTCTTTTTTACTTAAAAAAAACAACAACTTCACATTTTACAACAGCATAAATAACTGGTACAGAATGTCGATAAATGCTTGATTAGAAAAACAAAAGCATCAAGGCATAAAATTAAAAATAAATAATTGCTTCAGTAAAAAAACAGTGTATGCTTCATTCGGAGATTTAAGCATGTCAACCAAAAAATGGAAATATAATAAAGTTCCAAATATGTTAAAAAAGAAAATTATATATTAGCCATTTGCAACATAGAGGCTCTTATATATTGTGGGTGATATTCCTGTTATGTTATTTTACCTTTTAAGCTGTGCTGTGCTGTAGATGTAAATTTGATTTAATTTATATACTGATATACATATGGCCTGGCCTGGCCTTGCAGACACGTTGGCAAGGAAAAGATTACCACCTGTCGGAAACCCTGTTAATCTCTGTTGTCCTTCATATGGAAGGGGGCTGTTTTCTCAAAGCTTTGGTGGCGACTCAACTGCGGCCTCATACTGAAATAAGTACTTCTTTAAAGAAGAAGAAGAAGAAGAAGCGCAAGAGAAATGCATCTTTTGAAGATACTACCACTCTAAGACCAACGACACAATCGAGGAAAATTGGAGAAGAAGAGTTTCAAGGTACATAGATGCTATTCAAGAGGAGTTAGATTAGATGGTCATAAATTGATTTAGTCGTTCTTATTGAGTTATCTTAACTTTCCTTGAGAAATTAGATGTACAACTTAATACTTGTTCATATATATATGCTCATTTAAATTTTGTTATCAGATAAGTGAATTGAATACCTTTCCTTTCCTAGTATAGGTATTACATACCACCTTTAAAACAGAAGACTGAAAATAGAAATTCAGGTAAATCAATTTAGTGACAGGTCATGGTGAAAATCAAGCATCAAATGATAGCTATTATGATGCCAAGAACGGAGAATATAGAAAAGCAGAGACTAATGATGCTAGTATAGCAGTTTGTGAAGCTGAATATATTAAAGAAGCACCGCTCTCTGCTTGGACAAAGAGAAAGACATATTTACAAAGAAGTCCAGGCATGATTCCGTGTCCCCAGAAAATTCAGGTAAAAAGATTGTTATGAACTACAATTGCTCTAAAAAACACAAGTTCTTTTTTTTTTTTAAACCAGATACAGCTAGAACAGCATTTTGAATTGCCTGTCTGTGGTTGTTATGCCAACTCTCAGCTGGTAATGAAATGTTACATGAAAAGTTAGGTATTGGTTATTACCAATTTGAATTTTGCCCAGATCCTATTTAAAGCCTAATTAAGCTTTAGACATGTACAATAAATACACCCAGATTTCTGCAATCTTAGTACAATTAATACACCCAAATTGATGAGTAAATCCAAATTGCTGATCAAGGAAGAGATGAAAATGAGTAATGAGATGCGATTAAAGATGCTAATTAACCAAAGTAGTTGTGTGTGCGTGTGTGTGGTATAGAAGGACCAGCAAAGAAGAAAGCTAAAAATGATGATGCAAAGAAGAAAGTAGTTAGAAAAGATGGCGACATAATTAAGAAGGGTGGATCTTTGTTAGAGGTGACTCAAACAATTGGTACAGTAGTTTTGACAGAGAAGAAAAAAAAGCACAGGGATAGGACAAAGACAAAGGGCCCCTGTTCTGACCTTCCATCCGAGGTTAAGCATAAACCTCAAGTAGAAGATAGATATCAAGTGCGGCCTGATACTGATACTGATAACCAACCAGTTGTTTGCTTTGCTGGCCCAACTGAAGTTGTAAATACTTCTTTGAAGAAGAAGAAGAAGTGCAAGAGAAATGCATCTTCTGAAGATCCTACTACTCTAAGACTAACACCAACACAATCGAGGAAAGAAGGAGAAGAAGAGAAAGGGAAGAGGAAACCCTAAACCCTAAAACCTAAACAAAATGGTCGGCTTCTGGGGAAGAGGAAATCGGCCATTTTGTGGCCGGTTTGGATATTTTTGGAAAAACCAAACGGTTATGGGTATAATTATTAATTTGTAATTAACTTTGGATATTAATAAAAATGTCGGATATGCAGATTTTAAGATCAGCGACAAATTAGATAACAAAACAATTATTACTCTTTAATTCTTATACTACAGAGTAATGTATTTACTTGGTGGGCCCTTCTGTGTTAATTTTCTCAAGTTTTGTTTCGCAAACTTTGAAGTTGGAGTTTGGTCATAAAAAAAGCAGTAAGTTCGATCATTGAATTATATAAATATTATATAGAAGCAGGTATGCGTTTTCTTGAAGCACCAGTACTAGTTCTATTGTGTTTTGGCTAGTCTCGATTTTCAACATAAGTTTGATCTTCCTACTGATATCTTTTTTTTTTTTTTTTTTTATTCTGATTCTGCAGGCATAACATAGAGGACGCTGTCCACCATCTTTTTGTGAGAAATGAAAAATAAGCTATTATTTTGTTGGGTAATGGGTACGCAACATTTATTTATAGTCTTCAGTTATATACGTTTTACATTCTCTTCCTTGAGAGTTGTATTGATATTTTTTTCATTTTATTTGCCTTGATTACTCACAGGACCAATCAAAATGCACAGACACAAAGTTCAAAACGGTGGAAAAATTAAAAGCCCTTGTTTTTTAAAGAATTAAACAAACTATGGAAAAAGGTTGAAGCTGATTTGCCATGGGAAAAGGGGCGATTTACACCATCTAATACGCTTCTCCTTGCAAGGCCTTGCGTAACCCTGTATGTTGCTTAACCTACAATTAACCCTTTCTATTTCTTTCATTTTTTTTTTACTTTTTTTTACTTACAGCAGCAGCTGAGAATACCAACAGCTAGCTTCATTTGATTTGCAATTTATCTCAACATCTTACTGAGTTATAAGTTTATATAACCATTTAGCATTGGCATCTGTTGGTTATTTACAAGATGTGAAAGTCAAGGATTAGTAAAGCAAAAATGATCACAATTGTGCATATATGTTCATGATTTCCAAACCTAGTATGAAGGATCAATTTGTCAATATTTAACAAATACCCTGTTGACCATTTTTATAGGGACATGCAATAGTACATGCAGATATCCTGGCAATTTTAAGTTTTTTGGTTATTAAAATAGTCTCTAATTAATACTGTCTAAATTTCTATTGCAGCCTTACACAGTGATTTCTCCATATCCATACACATTCTACAACAAAGAGGACAATTCCTTTGGTTAGTTTGTTACTTCTTTCATTTGCAAAATAATAAATGTTAATAATAAATGCATGATCTTATTGGTTAATTCTTATAATTGATAATTTGTTATGAGCAGGTAGAGGAGGAGAAATCAGGATATATCTAGAAAAAATATCTGCGGTTGAGAACATTCCAGAATTTGTGAAGGAAAACCCATTTGGGCAATCCTCTATTACACCACATCAGCGCCCACAGTGGAATTATTACTACGGCATTAATTCTTGAGGCTTTGAAAAGACTCGCTCCTGCTTTCTAACTGATACATGTTTTAATAGTTTTTGGTTGTGATTATAGGGGATCAAGTCTAGTGTTTTGTGTAAGGTCTTTTTGGGAATTGCAGTGGAATTATGCTAGGAAATGTGCAAGTAGAGATTTACTAAGACAAATTAATCACAAGTGTATACGATTTTGTGCGAGGTGGAACAGGAGATCAGCGAGAGCGACGGATGCAGCTGGCGGAACCGGAGGTAATTTTATTCTGTACATGGCGGATCCAACAAAAATAAGCAATACAAGCAAAGATAATGTTTAAATGCAAATCCAATAAAAATAAGCAATACAAGCAAAGCTATGAAAGTGACTTTGTTTAAATGCAAGTCCTAGAATCATGGCGGAGTGTTATATTGTGGTCTAATAGCTAGTTATCTAATTTTATTCTGTACATATGACATTTTTTGTTAAATCATCATGCTTAAAAAATGGCTTCGACTATTAGTCTATTACAAAGGAACTGTAGAAGAATGCATTTAATTATCATACAAAATAATATATAATAATCACTGGTTCTCTGTTACGTTGTATGGGGGCATAGATAATGTCTGGCTAGATGCTGCTTTAGTGAAATTTTCAATTGCTATATATAGAGGTGACTTTTGATATGAATCGGAGAAAAGAGATGATTTTTATAATTAATGGTTTTAGTTCAATTCTTGTATTAATTGAAACGGTGTCTTTTTTTTTATTATTATAATTGAAACGGTGCCTATGTTGCTCACATTTGAACTGAATATTTGGTGATCCATTTATAGTTAAAAGATAACTACTTAGAAGAATAGAGAGGAAATGGGGCCCCAAGCTTTCATATAGGTGCTGGGTCCATAACACATTTTTTTATGATTCTCTTCTGTAATTGAGCTAGTGGAATGTGGAATGTGGATCCAATTCCTTCCTTCCTTCCTTCCAAGGTATAAGACTATAAGGTATAGTACTTACTGTAGTATATAGTATATAGTATATAGTATATAGTATATAGTATATAGTATATAGTATAATTAATTAAAAGATCCTCTAGTCTTCTTACATCGGAAAGGAAAACCCGCATATATATATTTTTAATCATTTTTAATGCCTTTTGCAATGCGTGGGAATGGGATACAAATTGCCTTTTCTTTTAAAATAATATATTCAACCATGCGCGCATAATATTATTAATTATGCATAGTAATCTAAAACGTTCCTCCCAAAATTTTATATTATAATTAATACTTGGTAGACCTCTCATATTGAATTGCATTTCCTTCCTTCCATGCATGAATTATAAAACTAACAATGCAATTAAGCAACAATTTTTATATTATAACTACAAGTGTGTGTGTGTGTGTGTCTAAATTTTGAATAAAATTAATATATCTTTTTTAATTATCTCAAATAAATTTATTCTGCACTTAGACGGTGAAAATTTGAGCAAATATGTCAATGCTGATGATTGTATGACTTAATGTGTCTGAAATTGATTAAAGCAAAAAATAATGTACACAACAACAACTAAATTCATTCCAACAATTTTTTTTTTTTGCAGAAGAGTGAATATTACATCATTTTAAAATTAGCAAAATAAACTTAATTCACAAGTAATTAATAATATTTGGAAATTTAGGACGCCCGACAGTACTAGTCCGCCTCAACTTAATTAATATATCTTTTTTTTTTTTCAAACAGTCGATCCAAACCGTTAGATATTCAATCTATGTTAAAATGTGCTTGGAGACCAAATTTTACATTTTTTGGAATTTTTTTACTATTTATTAAGATGGTTTGAAAACCGCTGTTTTTATTAAATTTCTGCAGCATTGAAAAACAGCGGTTTTCAAACCAGCTTAATAAATAGTAAAAAAATTCCCAAAAACGTAAAATTTGGTCTCCAAGTAGATTTTAATATAGATTGAACATCTAACGGTTTAGATTTGTTGTTTGGACTTTGAAAATCAGAGAACCAAATCGTTTGTTCCTGAGCCCAGGAACAAACGTTTGTATATTAGCCATTCTCTATATATATATTTGATTCTTGCTTATTTTTGAAAATAACATTAATTAAAAAATAGTAAGAGTGTAGACTCTCAGTCTCTCCTTAATCTGTTTTTATGTCTTTTTACTTTTAGACCGGAATGAATGAATGGTCAATGGAACATGCATGATGTATTGATGTATATTGAATGGTAGATAATTAACATGTTCAATAATTACATTAAAATAATAGATGTTCTTCTCCTAGGCCATAGCCCACTGCCCATAGCACATGACTACAGGAGTAAAGTAATCATGATATTTCCTGAAAGATAATAATAATCATAATATTTTCTCTATCATCAATATTCAATAGTAGTCAGGAATCAGGATGACAAGTAAAGTACCCCAGTTTTTTTAGTTAGTATTTTATTTTAGTATATATAAACAATTCAGAGCTAGTGGCACATTGAAAATTGCTTCTGCGCATGGGTCCCACCCACTAGAGACAGAACATTAGGCATTCTAATTAATTCTTCATGCATGTAGCAAACAAATTATATATGCTGCATATATATGCTGCAACCTAATTAAATTATGTTAATTTGTGTGTATTTGACTATTTGGTGATATTCTTAATCAATTCAGCCCTCATTAATTTAACGTCATAAAATCAACAAAAAGTATAGTTAATTGCATGCCACATATTGGGAAAAACTATTTATGCTAATTTATATGTTTATGCCAAGTACAAATAATTAATGCTAAAATGCATTCATGTGTTGCAAGAATTAATGCAATTATTCACATATTATCAAATACTTGATATATATACTGCCTGTACGTAAATGCTAGCTATATAACTTATCAAGTACATGTAGACAAAAATTATTATGCATGCGAACAAAATTCACCGAACTACATATATAATTACCAGCACATTTTGTATGTATGTCGATATCTTCCATCATTCAGTTTCTTCGCATTTTGTGTACACCTTGATCTTAATGAATACATACATACATACATGCCTCAATTTGTATCATAAAAAATGGCAACTATATATTCACCAATTAATTACGTACCTGTACCTATGGGTGAGTAAATTGCTCATAACTCGTTCGTTAAAAGCTCGCTAACAACTTGCTCATAATCAACTTGCTTGTTAATTTAATGAACCGAGCATGAACATACCCGAACTCGTTCATTAAGAACTGAGTTATATGAAATCATGTCACATCCAATCTCAACCGGATCAAATCCAAACCCAAATCCAACTTTGTAGTTCTGTGACAATAAAATAGCTGTGAGCATGTGACATATAGGATCGTGAGAACTGACAAGAAGGTAGCTACTGATTTTATTAAATTTGCTTATGGCTAATTTTTTATTAAATTATGTACGGTTTAAGCAGGTTGGATTATGACAATTTATTATAGTATTTTCAAATAAAAAGGCTCCTAATCATGAGTGAGATTTTTTGTGGCACCAAATTTTGGATCTAAAATTAGGTTTACTGAACCGTTGTTGCGGTGGATAAATATGTTTTCTATCTTTTACTAGTGAACATTTGCTAAGGTGAAGCTGCTTTTTGTAAATTACATTCATCGGGTGCTAGCTCCGTTCATCTGAAGAATTTTGTTTAATTCTATTTAAAAAAAATCCAGAAATGCATATAAAAATGTTATAAATATTTATTATTTTCAGCACCTGAATTATATATCGACATGAAACTCGAGCAATTTAATCGAACTTTTTGATTAAATTTATGCATTTTCTGAGTATGAAAAAATAAATTAGTTCCCAAGACATCAATAATAACAGCAGTATACATACATGTCTGTTATTATTACTTTATGACTTAATACATAGTATAAATGTACACTAAAAGTGTATATGTATAAATTTTGAACAAATTTAATATATCATTTTGAATTGTCTCAACAAAATTAAAAATTTGAACAAATATGTCAACATATATATATATATATATATATATATTGGAGACCGTACGTACGACACAATGTGTTGTAAATTCATTCCAATTAACAATTATTCATTCCAAGAATTTTTTGAGAATCAGAAGAGGGGATACATTTTTTATTTTATACATGGGGATTAGGGACATAGGGTTGGGTTGGAGGGCAAACTGGTAAATTAATTTAATGAAACCAGCCAGCGGCTCACTCTCTCACTCACTCACTCACCGTTTCATTTCCTCCATCAAGCCCATTTTCTTCTTTCCTCTATCCATGGCTTCCTCTTCTTCTTCTTCTTCTTCCGAATCGTCCGATCCCAATCCCAACCCGCACCCGCCGATCAAAACCCTTACTCCCCAGAAATGCTCAGAACCGGAGGATTCATCTGAAGAAAGCGAAGAGGAAGAGGAAGAGGAAGAGGAAGAAGAAACGGTGGAGATTCAGCCTCCCCAGAAACCTTTAGAACCCAAGGATTCATCTGAAGAAGACGAAGATGAAGACGAAGAGGAGGAACAAGCACAAGAACAAGCGGAGAAGTCACCTGAGAATTCTCAGAAGAAGAAGTCGGCTATCCAGCGAATCTGGACTCTGGAGGATGAAATGACTCTCCTTTGGGCCTTGTCTGACTACCAACTCAAAAATGGTAAACTCCCTCCTAGTAAGGATTATGCATCTTTTATCTCTACTGTAAGCGGCTCAATCAGCTTCCCTGTCACTGTCAAACAACTTTTTAACAAGATGCGCACAATGAAGTTTAACTATAATCAGAACAAGAAGAAGGGGTCCAATATCAAATTCTCAACGCCTCATGATAAGGTTGTCTTTGATTTGTGCACCAAACTGTATGAAGATGGCAGTAATGGATCAAAACAAGGGGCTTCACAGGAAACCAACCGTGATGATGCAGAGACAAAGCGTGACAGTAAACGGAAGAAAGGGAGCTCTCATTTTTACCTTGAGGGACTGATCAAGGACATGATCAGTACAGAGAAATGTCTGAGATGGTTTTCTACAGTCGAGCAAGTGGTTGAACATATTGGGGAGTCGAGGGCACATGATTTAGAGGCAAAGACCAAGATGCTGCGGGTGGATGCAATTAAGTTGCACGCAAGGGAGGAGAATCTGATTGCCGAGTTGTTTGAAATCCTGGCTGATGAGATGGTGGATGATTAGTCGGTGAGAATGGTGTTCCATTTTGTAGGTGATTAGTCGGGTTGTTTTGATAACAGGCACGCTTTTCTTTTGGTTATGGTTTTAGTACCATTAGTGATGATATAATAGTAGTTATTAATAGGCATTTTGGAAACTGTTAGTGATGAAATATATAGTAGTTATTAATAGGAATTTTGGAGCATGTTAGTATTGTGATATGTTATAATGTTGTCTAACTTATCTGATATACCTATAATTCAGCTATTTTAATGCATTAATTAATTGCTTACATATGCTTGCATAGGAAAGGAATGGGTGTGGTGGCAGGATGTTTGAATTCTAGTGGTATCTCTGATATCTTCTTGGAACCATCCTTTCTTTTAGTGAGACCACTAATTAATATCTTTGTTGTGAAAAATTAAGCAAATTTGTGATGTCATGTGTGTGCTCATGTGCTTTGATCTTCTTTGTATGAGTAGAGATCTTATGGTAAACCTCTAAGGGTTTTAAAGGTTAAAAAAAATAAACGTGGTTATTGATGAAATCTCCATGTTGGATTGAGATGACAAGGTTCTAACATCCAATGGGTAGAGTTGGAAATGATTTGCTTTTGAAATATTTCTAAATTGCGATTCTTGGAAAAAAAGAAAATTGTGCATTGTATCCTTTTTTTGCTAATTGAAGTAATGTGACGTTGTTATGGGTTTTCAGTATTGTTTTCACGAGTGTCTACAATCAGTGTTGTAAACACTTTCTTGATTTCAATAGATAGGGGTAGGATGTAAGATAAGAAAAAAAATGTTTTTTGTGGGAACTATTAAGGGGTTAAGGGGTACTTTGGGAATCATGGGAAATATGGGAGTGCTTCTATGGTATGCTCTACTGGTACAGGTTGGATCAGTACACTGCTTGGTCCCTTGCTCATATTACACTGTTGAATGAATGATGCATATCACTCACAAATTAAAGGAATTGGGTAGGAACTAGTTACTATGGATGTAATGTGCTTTGTTAATGAAATGGAGATTAGCACAATCATGAATCATCTACAGTGCCATGTTGTAGCAAATTGGGCAAGGAGGACAGGCCATGTTGTAGGTAGCAAAATTGACTTCCAGTTTCTTTATATTTAGTTTCAGTTTGTAGGTTCTATTTCTAATTGCACTTTGTAGGTTTCTATCTTCACATCTTATGTTTTTTTTATTGATAAAAGGAGTTTTTCATGTATGTTTTTTATACTTTTTATAGCCTGAATGAAAAAAGAAGCCCAAGTTTTTCATGTAGAACAGTGAACTTGATTTCACAACATCATCATGGCCAGCAAGAACATCTCATGATTCTCTACAAAAATGTTTCACTGTTTGGTCCTTGTAATACTTGCTCATTAAGATAAAATATATAAATAATAATAAATACAAGGTCACCTATGCAAAAGGACATCATCTCAGGAATCTGACATGGCAATGAATACTGCTCAAATGAACTTGATTTCATGTTGTGAGCCATTGTCAGACATAAGATTAATGTATATACATATGTGCTTGGCTATTATGCTTATATAAGCATATGCCCACATATGCTTAAATAAGCATTTTTGCGTTTCCAATGTTCAAATGGTCGATCCGACCGTTCATCTTGTTCTCCATATTAATATGTGCTTGGAGACCAAATTTTACATTTTTCTGAATTTTTTTACTATTTATTAAGCCACTTTGAAAATTGCTGATCTGGGTGAACAGTAAAAACAGTGTTTCCAAAATTCTGGACCATATGATCAGCAATTTTCAAAGTGGCTTAATAAATAGTAAAAAAATTCAGAAAAATGTAAAATTTGGTCTCCAAGCACATATTAATATGGAGAACAAGATGAACGGTCGGATCGACCATTTGAACATTGGAAACGCAAAAATGAGTTATAAGCATATGTGGGGATATGCTTATATAAGCATAGTAGCCAGCCCCATATACATATAATATGATTAAAACAAAAAAAGCAAGGACTAACTTGTAAAATTACCTATGTAAAGACTGACAAGGATTAGATTGCAGGAAACACACCTCTGAATGTTGACAGGAATTGGTTTTGCATCGCTTATGAATTGTTTTGTCACTTTGTTTATTATATAACATGAAATAAAAAACATATATAAGACCTGTCAAGCTCTGTACCACTCTTTTGAGTACCTGTACCAGTCATCATGTATAAAGAGATGTCATTACTCATTAGCACACTTGCTGATACAGTGTAACAACCCCAAACAAAATAAGACAGTAGACATAGCTATGCATCATGGATGGCCATCAAATCATACACACATAAATAACAACACGACAAAAGTCCTTGTACCTGATTTTCTATTTACTGGAATTTCTAGGTGATTTTAATCATTAGTTGAATCCCGTATTGGTAAAAATAAGAACAGCATAGTGCATCTTAAACAAAAAAAAAAAAAAAACTTGAGAGCAATTCTGGCGGTTGGGGTATTTAAAAAAAAAAAAAATGAGAGCATTTCTGGATTGGTTTTTTAATTGAGGATATTAATAAAAAAATTGGCAAAAGAAGGTTTGTTTATATAAACTGTATTATATTTGATGTGATCCTTAATTGTGACCATCATACCGGTATTCATTTAGGAAGCTATGCATTTGATTAGGTTAAACAATGAACATGTCATTAGAGAGCTATGCATTTTGACTAGATCAAAAGAAATGAATTGATTATTTGCAACGATCATTTATAAATGAGTAAGGCTACGGTACTATGCATAGCACGGATTTGGTCCGTGCTACGGCTCAATAGAGTTTTCAAAATCTTAATGATCGATCCAAACCGTTCAACATGATTATAAAATGAATATGTACTTGCAAACCAAATTTTACATTTTTTCAATTTTTTACTATTTTTTTAGATTGGTAGAAAATCACTGTTTTTGGATGGTCCAGAATTTTCAGATCAAGTGATTTTCTACCTATTTAATAAAATAGTAAAAAAATTCGTAAAAATGTAAAATTTGGTTTGCAAGTACATATTCATTTTATAATCATGTTGAACGGTTCGGATTGACCGTTAGAATTTTGAAAACTCAAATATTAAGCCGTAGCACGGACCCAACTGTGCTATGCATAGTACAGTAGCCTCACTCTTTATAAATTATTATTATTTTTTGTACACAAAATTCTCATAAAACTCAAAATTAACAAAAAATGTATATATAAAATAACAATTTTCAAAGTGGCTTAATAAATAGTAAAAAAATTCAAAAAAAATGTAAAATTTGGTCTCCAAGCAGATTTTAATATAGAGATCACATCTAACGGTTTAGATCGACAGTTTGGACTTTGAAAATTCAAAAATGACTTGGTTGCACGAGGGCATTGGTGCAAACGTTTTGATATTAGCCCCCTCTCTCTCTCTCTATATATATATATAGAGACTAATATTAAAACGTTTGTTCCTTAACTCAGGAACAACAAGTTTTAAACCGTTCGATTTATTTTAGGATTCGTGCTTGATCAGATCAGATCAAGTCGCTGATTCGAAGAGAGCGGAACAGAGAAATCAGGAATTTCGCTTCGTTACGCTGATTTCGTTTTCCTTTCGCCCGCCTCTTTCCCCGACTCTCTCTCTCTCGTTCTCTTCTCCTTCAAAATCACGTAAACCTTAAATCGCTACACTCTTCTCCTTCTTCTAAGTCGCACCATAGTCTGTGCCATTTTCTCACGACGGCAACCTCCACTCTCTCCACCACGGTGTCTCCTCCTTCGCGCCTCATCTCTCTCCAGCGACTCGAGCCTTGCTCTCCTCCTCTGACTCTTAATCTCTTGTCGCTCTCCAGCGCCTCCTCCGGTATGCTCCCTCCCTTTTCTCTCTATCTCTCTTAGTGGATATCAGCGATTTGATCTAATCAAGCACGAATTCTAAAATAGATCGGATGGTTTAAAACTTGTATATTCTTGAGTCCAGAAACAAACGTTTATATTAGCCACTCTCTAACTTATATCAAACATATCTTTCTTTTCAAGTGAGCATTAAAAATTAATTTTTATGAGATTTAATTTCTTATATAAATTTTAAAACGACTCATCTCTCTTCAAAAAAGTAATTAAAAAAGAAAGTACTTTTGGAGAAGATAAAGGTCGTTCAACCTGTCTTTGAAAAGATCACTTAATTAAGATCCTCCTTCGTAAATCCAAGCAGAAATAAATATGCTGCTGGAATTATAAATCTGTAAAAAGATTGGTATTTCCTAGAAAGTAATAAATGTAGCAAATACAATATATATTTTAATCATAGGCGGTTGTCTCAAGTAGGGTTGCAAACGAACCGAACCGAATCGAACTTACCCCAGTTTGAGTTTGGTTTGAATTAATTTCGAACAAACTCAATTTCGAAATTTTACGAACTTTGTTACGACTTACGAGTTATGACTTATGGCTGGGCCATAGTTCGAAATTACAACACTTCAATAAAAACTCAGTCATTCTGAATTCTAATTACACAGTACACCAAAGTTTATATCAAAGTTCATTACAAATACCAGAATTTATATCAAACACCAAAGTTTAGTACAATCACATAATCCAAAGTTTTCCAAATAGCCAACAGGAGCAACATCACCAAAGTTTTCAAATATCCAAAGTATTCAAAGTGCAATTTAAATATCAATAGAAGTACAAAACAATCACCAAACTCTTAGAATTATTACAAACCCAAATATTATCCTAAATAAAATATTAAAGTTCATTATTAGCAGAAATCAACAGTTCACGTTTGAGTTAATTTCGAACTAAGTTTGGTTTGCGAACCTATTTCGAACGAACTAGGTCCAGTTTGAGTTTGGTTTGACTTAATTTTGAACTAAGTTTGATTTGAATTAATTTCGAACGAACTCAATTTCGAATCGAACTTTTTACAAACTTTTTCGAATCAAACTGGAATCGAATTACGAACTACGAATTTTTTGTGCAGCCCTAGTCTCAAGAGCCGACATTTTTATTAATATCCAAATTTAATTACAAATTAATAAATGTACCCATGACTTTTTCCAAAATTGTCCAAACCGGCCATAAAATAGCCGGTTTCCTCTCTCCCCCAGAAACCGGCCATTTTATGGTCTTTTTTTTCTTTTTCTTTTGAGAGACACTGTGAAGAGCAAGATAATGAAATCTAACACTGAAAATTCGAATTTTTTGTTTAAATTATTTGTTAGATTACTTCTTTTGATTTATAATTAGCATATTTATACTAAAATACACAAGATTACTTGAAATTATATTGAATTACACTATATTACAATAAATCATGTTGAATTACACTAAATTACGTTAAATTACAATAACTTCGTTAATTATGCTGAAATATGGTAAATTACGCTAAACTACGCAAAATTACGCTAAAGTAGACCGATTTTGTGCCATCTTTCTAATTTCTGAACAGATATTGATCTGGCGATTATCTCCTTTTAATTTTAATTTTCTGAACAATTATTTTCTGAACAGATGCATTCAATTACACCAGCGTCTGTTGGCCTTCTCTTTTTAATTTTCTCTCTTGGCACTTTAAAGAAATGAAAGATATTGATCTGGCGATTAATTCCTTTGCTCTTCTCGTTTTTAACAAGATATATCATGTCTCCTTTGCAATTACTATTCATGTCTTGGGAACTACATTTATTTTGTTGATACCAGCAAATGCATAAATTGAATCAAAAAGTTGGATTAAATTGCAGGAGGCCGGTTTTTATGTAGTGTGCACAAGGTGTATTATATGTAGAGCGCACAAGGTGTATTCTATATAGGAGACATGATATCTTGTCTGAGAAACGGAGAGATTGTGGAGACGTGATGTATTCTAAATCCTAAACTCTAAACAATTCATCGAACATCTTGTGCACACTACATATAATATATTGAAATTAACCTGCATCAGAGAACACCTAAACTCTAAACTCTAAACTCTTGAGACATGTATAAGCTACACAAAAGATTATATGACAATCTGATTTTCTTTTTTTTCTTTTTTCTGATCGTGGCGCGCATTTTTCATTTCTCTCTCTCGCGCTATCGCATCGCCTGCATAGTTTTAGTCTTTCTATATATATTTTTTACTAAATTAGTTTAGCCAACTATAAATTTTTGTTAGTTGTAATTGATATAAAGTGTAGAAATATTATAAAAATATTTAAAAAATTTCCTCTAAGCAATAAATTTACACACATATATTAAAAATGAAAAAAAAACAATTATAGAAAAATAAATTTTATAAATCTGTATATTTTTTTAATTTTAGTAATTTAAAAAATATTTAAAAAATTGAACAATTATAAGTCCATAATTCTGACATTTAAAAAATCCTCAAATTTTAGCAATTCAAAAGTACAAACTTACCTTAATACCAAAAATAATGCAAAAAATTAACAAACAAAATATTAAAAAAATATAAAATGGCAGAAAATAAACATGTGTAGATAAGGCATATACAAGCTACACAAAAGGACACATGCCAATCTGATCTTTCATTTTTCTGATTTTGGCGCACATTTCTAATTTCTCTATGTCGCGCGCGCTGTTGCTTCCCTCTGGAACGGTTTCCAAAAAAACTATTAATATGCTCCTATTACCTATAGACTATACTAGCTACTACTCACACTGTTCATTATCATAGCACATCATTAATTGCGCATAGAGAAGAAAGAATGGAGGGAAATTTCAAGAATTAGTATTTTGGATTTTGGGTTTAAAGGAATTAAATTAATTATTTATAATAATTAAATTAGTTTTTCTACAATTTAATTTAATTTTTTTAATAATTAAATTAATTATTCTAAAAAATTAAAAATATAATAAACAAATAAATTAAGATAAAATTAAAAATTTACCTGAAACGGATTAGACGGAAGGTGTGAATTGTTAGGAGGGATTAGGGTATATTTATAGGGTTTAAAGGGGAAAAAAGAAGAAGAGAAAACCGGCCACAAAATGGCCGATTTAGACATTTTTGAAAAAACTCAGAGATCCTGAGTAGGGCTGCAAATGAACCGAACCAAATCAAACTTACCTCCAGTTTGAGTTTGGTTTGAATTAATTTCGAACTAAGTTTGTATTGAATTAATTTTGAACGAACTCAATTGCGAATCGAAACTTTTACGAACTCAATTTCGAACTTTTACGAACTTTGTTACGACTTACGAGTTATGACTTATGGCTGGGCCATAGTTCGAAATTACAGCACTTCAATAAAAACTCAGGCATTCTGAATTCTAATTACACAGTACACCAAAGTTTATATCAAAGTTCATTACAAATACCAAAATTTATATTAAACACTAAAGTTTAGTACAATAAATCAAAGTTCAGTACAATCACAGAATCCAAAGTTTTCCAAATAGCCAACAAGAGCAACATCACCAAAGTTTTCAAATATCCAAAGTATTCGAAGTACAATTTAAATATCAATAGACGTACAGAACAATTACCAAAATCTTAGAATTATTACAAACCCAAATATTATCCTAAATAAAACATTAAAGTTCATTATCAGCGGAAATCAACAGTTCACGTTTGAGTTAATTTCGAACTAAATTTGGTTTACGAACCTATTTCGAACGAACTAGGTCCAGTTTGAGTTTGGTTTGAATTAATTTCGAACTAAGTTTGGTTTGAATTAATTTCGAACGAACTCAATTTCGAATCGAACTTTTTACGAACTTTTTCTAATCAAACTCGAATCGTATTACGAACTACGAATTTTTTGTGCAGTCCTAATCCTGAGTATGTTTATTAATTTGTAATAACTTTGGATAATAATAAAATGACGGCACCCTTTTGTCTTCCTCTCTCTTTCTCTCTATTTGTATTACAGGCTGGATCCCAACCCCACTTAAACCCTTTTTCCCCCTCTCTCTTACATGCGGACCCCACCTCTCATTATTTTTTACTGGAGAAGGAATGAATTCGCTCTCTTCCTTTCTCCCGTCTGAGTTGCTAAACCCTTAACCCCTTAACCAGATCGCTTCTTTCTCGTTGTTGGCTTGTGCTCGTGAGAAGCGAGGTGGTATAAGCATAAGCACTGGCTGGCCACCTTCGTACCGACCTTGGCCCATTTCACGATTGGACCAAATTTCGGTAAGGCTGGCACCACCAACCTCGTTTTTTCTTTTTTTTTCTTTTTCCCTTGTGCTCGGTGTTGAGTTGAATTGCTGAAAATAGACTTGTTTGGCTCCATTCTTTATCTGTTCTGGTAACGGAATTGTGATGACAGGGACCAAAACGAAAATATTATAAACACAAGGACTATTGTGTAAATTTTAAGCCTTCTTAATTCTCTCTCTGTAGGCTGTAGCACTCCCAAGGCTGATGGCAAGGTCAAGTCCTGTCCTGGTTTTTGTTGACACCTCTCTCGACACTCATCTCGCCATAGCTGTCTCTCCCCATGACACCGTTGCCTCTCTCAAAAGTACCCACTTCTTCTTCTCACAATCTTTCTACTCATTACAAACAATTTCACTCTCATTCCTGTATATAACTCATTCTAACAAGAAAGTTGTGTTGTGTTGTGTTGTTTTGATCAGGAAAGTTTGTATGTGAGCATGAACTTTGCTTCCCTGAAGTTGGACAAATCAACATAGAGGCTCTTATTGTGGGTCATATTTCTGTTATTTTATTTTACCTGTTAAGCTCTGCTGTGCTGTAGATGTAATTTGATTATGAACTGGCCTTGCCTTGCAGACACATTGGCAAGGAAAAGAGTACTACTTGTCGGAAACCCTGTCGATCTCTGTTGTCCGTCAGATGGAGGGGGGCTGTTTTCTCAAAGCTTTGGTGGCGACTCAACTGCGGCCTCGTACTGATACTGATAAGCAGCCAGATGTTTGCTTTGCTGGCCCAACTGAAGTTGTAAATACTTCTTTAAAGAAGAAGAAGAAGCGCAAGAGAAATATTGCGTCTTTTGAAGATACTACTACTCTAAGACCAACACAATCGAGGAAAGTAAGAGAAGAAGAGTTTCAAGGTACGTACACTCCATTCAGCTAAATCATTTTAGCGACAGGTCTTAGAGTAGTAGCATCTTCAACAGAAGACTGAGAATAGAATTTCAGGTAAATCAATTTAGTGACCGGCCATGGTGAAAATCGACCATCAAATGATAATTATTGTGATGCCAAGAAGGGAAAATCTAGAAAAGCAGAGACTAATTATGCTAGTATAGCAGTTTGTGAACAAGAATATATTAAAGAAGTGTGTATATGTGACAGGGAAAGGGATATTTGATTTGCTCGATTCCTTCTGCTACACCGGGACCGGCAGAAGAAGAAGAGGAGGAGGTCCTTGTTGGATTCCTTCCCTCTCTGTAATTAGTAAGAGGAAACCCACTCCCCCATCCACACCCTCACCTCTCAAACGTACACGCCCAACTGCTTTTGCTTTTGCTGCTGAGAATACTGCTCCAGCTCCAGTTGGTACTGACAATGTCAAGAAAGTCAGAAAATCACACAACCCACCAAAGGGAAATGCCGCCGTGGCTGCTGGGGTTCTTGCTCCTCCTGAGACCATGACAGTGACAGTGACAGTTAAAAAGAAGAAGAAGAAAACTTCCTCTCAGCTGAGGCTGCTGCGAAAAGGTCGGAGGCATACCGCAGGGTGCCCCATGATTTTGACTTTAAGCCGCCTCGTTCGTGTCACAAGCTCATTCAAGAGGATCACACTTTTGATCATTGGAGGGTCCTTGTCATCTGCATATTACTTAATATGACCACCGGAAAACAGGTATATTATATACTCTCATCCATAAAAAAATCATATGCTAATTTTGCTCTTTTGCATTTCATCAAACACCTTGCTGCATTATAATTTTTTCATCCCAAGTGTTCTGATTAATTTAGACTAACCAATTACCAGACCTATATTAGACAAAAAGAAATAATCGTAACATCGATCGGTCAAACTAATACTGCTATAAATTGATAAATAGGTTAAGAATGTAGTAGAAGACTTCTTTGTTCTATGTCCCGATGCTGAGACTACAACAAAAGTTGACACAAAGCAAATTCAGAATGTGATTTCCACTCTGGGATTGCACAATAAGCGTGCTCACATGATTAAACGCCTCTCAGAAGAGTATTTAAGGCCTGATTGGACTCACGTCACTTCTCTCCATGGCATTGGAAAGTAAGCTATATGCTCCTGTGAATCAAATGAATAAACGACTTTGTGAACCATTTATTTTAATATAATTTTATTTTTGCTTTTCAGGTATGCAGCTGATGCATATGCGATATTCTGCACTGGAAAGGGGGCAGATGTGAGACCCCAGGATCACATGTTGGTTCATTATTGGAACTCTATTTATGGCAAAGGCATCAGGTCTGATGCCCCAGTGTAAGCATAGGGGCTGATTATTATATTTGGGATTTTTTTGGTGGTTGGTTTGGTTTGGTTTGGTTTGTGTAAGTATAGGTTCTCGGGCTTTATATTAAGAAAGTAAAGGAAGTTGAGGCTGTGTTGTGAATTTTGATATAGTTGAAGAAATCACCGGAGGAATGACATGACATTCCTCTGCTAATGTTTAACCTTTCACAATGGAAAAGTTAAAAAAATTATCTCCTTTTTTACTATGAACAGAAATCTGAAGCTATGTTTCTTAATAGTGTATGGTACCTAGGATATGAAAGATCATTCCGAAATCTTAACAGTGAATGACGTTGTTAAGATTTGGAGGAGTAGTGACCTTGCAGAGTAAATTTCCTCTTACAAGTCTTGCTCTGCGTCAAATCTAATAGTTATAAACTCCTAAGCAAATCCAATTGTTGTAGTTTTTATTTCTCTTTCTGACTAACATAACCATAATAAATGGGAAAAAAATCACACGGACCATCACTGTGGATGTATATTACATTTTTATTGTACCTAGATCACTATAATTTGTTAGACTGTACATGATAGAATATTGGTGACATTTTGCCTCGATCTAGTATTGTAAGAGCAACACTAGACTTAGTATACTACTTAATTGTCTTTGTTCCAGTTTATATTGTACAAAAGCTGAGAGAACTGCTGGTAAGTGCAAAGCATGAATTTTGATGCATTAGTGAATCAGAGAAGTTGAGCATTTTTTGCGGGTAGCAGCAGATTAGATTTACTGATTTATCTAGATCCATTTTTTTTTTACTTCTTTAATGGCTAATATGCTATTAAGATACTTTATCAAGCTTTCTGTCACTATAAGTCCGCAAACTTTATCTATTAGTGTTTTAAAGTTAATATTTGTATGGTTGAAATAAACCTTGTAGAAAGTTACCCTGGACTTTCGTAATAAGTTGAAGGCTTGTGTCTAGTCAAATTTTATCTCGTTGAAGTTAGTATAGGTAATTTACACTAAAGATCAATAATTGTATCAATAATTGTTTGACTGCTGTTTGACCCTAAAAATTTGGGATTTAGAAATAAATAAAATGGTTAAAGAAAAAATAAATAATATAAAAATAATTGACTTCAATGGAAGTGAATGGTTTCTGCCGAAATTGAGTTGCATGGATTTGAGCTGCTGGGCCGACTAAAGTGATTGATATGAATTAAATAATGGTTTAAGGTTTGGGTAAACTAAAAGAGTTGGGCCTCATAAAAAATCAAGGAGCATATCGGGCCCAAGGCAAAGATTTGAGTTAGCCGAACCAAGTGATTTTGAGCTGCTGCTGTATAAGCCAAACCAAATTTGAATAACACACCTCGCGTTGTCTCCATTCATACACACGGCTCACGTGGACCAGCTTTCAGTCAGCCTCATGGCTCATGCTACGCCATGCCCACATGAATGAAAGGGATCTTCTTTCTTCTCCTAACAGACAAAAAATCAAGAGAAGCAGCAAGGAGCCAGCGCCAACCTGTAGATGCTATCCCAACGTTCTAATCTTCAATTACACGTGTCTCACTGCTAGAATGCAGCCAAATAAGGGAAGATTCCTTCCAGAGGCTCAGGAGCATGCACATTGAACCATGCCTTCTTTGGCCGGCCAATCAAGGGCTAGAATGTAATACACAAGATTAAAAATCAATCTGAAGGTTATAAATTATCCAACCAAGGATTAATGACATGTTAAAACCTCATTGGGTGATCCTTGCCATGTATGCACACAAGGAGGCCGAAATTGATCAAGACCATGCATCAAACACTTGATGTGCATGATGATAGCCACCTCAGCAAATGCTAAAACCCTAGACCCTTTGCTGCCTTATATAAGGCACCCCAAATGCAAATGAAAGACATATTCCAGATACACTTCTTCTTCTCCAGAAAGCCTGTGATAAAAGCAAGTTAGAAAAACTCCATTTTCATATAAAGTTAGGTTAGAGCTCCAAAGTTCGAAGCTTTCTTAAGCAAGTTTAATAGGTAATTAATACCTATATGATGTAAGCTCTTGATGAGCAGTGATATGTACATATTTCATGTTGATCGAAATAAAGAAGTTTTTGATGGACTTTTCCTCTTTTCTTTACTGCCTTGAGCATTGATTCTTCTTTTAATTTTCTTTTATTTAAAACTTTCGAAGATGATAAAATGTGAGAGCTATATAGTTTCTAGTTCATCATAGGATGAATGAAATGAAATATGTAGCTTAATGATCAAATAAAAATGTTTATATTTCCTTTTCTTGCCTCTTTTATGAAGATAATAAAAAAGTATTAAAAATATGATTTTTCTTCACTTCTTTCTTTTCCTTCTCTGCCTTCTTTATTAAAAATGAAGTTAAATAATTTATCATCTCTTTCCTTGGAGTTTATGAAACAAAAATGATAAAACTAAAAGTTTTGGTCTTTGATGCTTCTTTTCTTTCTTTCTTTAATCTTTTAGCTTCTTCTAAAATGATTAAGTAGTAGAAGTATGAGGGTCGAGCCATGAGGTCTCCCTTCATATGAAAGCTATATTAATTATTTTTGGTGAAGAAATTTAAAAGGAAAATAAAGTGACAATAAAAAAATTAAAACACAAGAGGTAGTAGGGTTGAGCCATGAGGTCTCCCCTATTATTCTCTCAACCTAAATGATCCAAATGGCCTACTTGTACAAAGGATTTGAAAAAAAATTTGAAATTTGAAAAAAATTGGGAATTTGAAAAAAATTGGGAATTTGAAAAAAATTTGGAATTTGAAAAAAGAGGGTGACCCTGATCCGGTACAAACTGGGTTGGACAGTTTTTTTATCTGAACGAATGAGAGGCGCCGGAAGAGGCATTTTTTGGTCCAGAATTGTCGGAACTTGTCTAAATTTTGGTTTTTTTCGGAATGGATGGTTGGGACCTAGGGGTGGACCATTTTTATACTTCTAGATTGTACGAAAATGGTTCACACCTAGTATGTATAATGGACTCTGTTTGACCTGCATGTGGGTTATTTTCGCGTACGGCAGGCCTAAATGCGCTGCTATATCTGGTTGACCTGCACGTCTGTTGAGTATTTTAGATATAATGATTTGGTACTCTTTTGCCTTTGAAATTTATAAACCTTCGTACTCAAAGAATATGTTAGTTGCAAGCGCACAACCTATCGATTGTAGTATTTAGGTGTCGATCCGCAGGGAGAGAGGGAAACACTAATTTTTAATAAAGAAAACTACTTTTTAAAACTAAACAATAAAAGTAAAGTGGGGGGGGGGGGGTTGTTCTAAAATCCTAATGTTGGTTCAATACCCGAAGAGAGGAGTTTCAAACAATAAATGTAAATAAAATAAAGAAAGAAAGATTGGGTTG
>JAJGRW010003402.1:0-107111 GCA_025461045.1 Carex parvula
AATGTGAATTTTCTAGACGTTGATTTTTCAACTTATTGATTCACATAGAAACAAAATCGAAATGTGATAATTTTTTATGAGCAAATCGATAAAATGATGTAGATCATATCCAACGGTTTATTTTGACTTTTAAGTTTTAAATTTTGAGTTATTAAAGTTTTAAAATATGGAGGCATGGTGGAGGCATGAAAAATGGAGGCATTTGAACCCTCTCCTACATATATATATATATATATATATATAGAGTAGAACTAGGGTGCTCCTAAGCTCACCAAGCCCTTCCGTGAGCGCGACTCTAAAACCTATCGAATTGACTTCAAACGACATTTCCAAACCGTTAGATGTTCAATCTATATTAAAATGTGCTTGGAGACCAAATTTTACATTTTTTGGAATTTTTTTACTATTTATTAAGATTGTTAGAAAATCGCTGTTTTCCAATGGTGCAGAATTTTAATAAAAACATCGATTTTCAAACCATCTTAATAACTAGTAAAAAAATTCCAAAAAATGTAAAATTTGGTCTCCAAGCACATTTTAATATAGATTGAACATCTAACGGTTTGAAAATGTCGTTTGAAGTCAATTCGATAGGTTTTAGAGTCGTGCTCACGAAGGGCTTGGTGAGCTTAGGAGCACCCTAGTTCTACTCTATATATATATATATATATATATATATATATATATATATATATATAGTCTGAGTATCTATATATTAATTAATACCCTGAAACTTACGTAGGAAGTTATTTACATATGAGATATAATTTTTTTTTTTTTTTTAAGTTAGTGGCTTTAATGCCTACTAACAATTCGATTTATAAAAAACGTATTTACAACGAGTCAAGTGACTCTAATTTCTAAATCTATTTCTTTATTCTCACGAAATCCTCTAAATTACTCAAAATTAATCTAATCACTCTTAATCATCCTCTAAATTCTTAGATATACTTTTTAACTAGATCTACTCTTTTAATCCTACTTATTTACACTCATAATCACTCTAATACCTTAATCCCCATCTCGTTCCATGACCAGATCCGTGCTTCTAACAGTCATCGCTTTCCAATGATATTGGAATCGCCTTTGAGCGAAAATGATTCGCTGGCTTGGGTTGATAAATGAACAATCTGAGATATAATTTAACAAGTGAAAAATATAAATGAACAATCTGAGATGCTTAGCTCAAGTTGGGTTTGTTTAGTTTGCAACTATGCTTGGGTTGATAATCCTAATATTTCAAACTTCATCATTAAGAAATGTGCTAGCGCAAATTCAACTATATATATATATATATGCCTCACATTCTTATCTTTTTTTTCAATGTCTAACAATTGATCAAAAACTGCTCAACATATTCTCCATATTAAAATGTGCTGGTGCAAATTCAACTAGTACTTTAACGTAAAATCATTTTATATTTTAAAAAATATTGATCAAAATTAAAACTTTAATTGTATATTTAATTTGTTCTTCATTTCGCCATAGTAAGTACATGTATTAAAATTGCATCGATTTAAAAAGCATTTAACCATTGTCAAATAATTTAAAAAATTTAATTGTAAAAAATTTCCAAAAAATGTAAAATTTGGTCTCCAACCACATTTTAATATGAAGAACACGTTGGAAGGTTCGAATCGACTCTTTGAACTTTGAAATGAAGATATGAGGGAGGGTGCACGTTAGGAGCACAAAAGGGAGGGTGCATTTTAACCCTCCTCTTGTGGAAAATAAATAATTTATTTGAATGACCGATCAAATTTTAAATTGACTTAAATTTAACCCAAACTCTATCAAAATAAATAAGAAAATATTAGTAATTTAATTTTTTTATTTTAATTTAAATATTTTTTTTCTGAATGTCAACTTAGTATACCGTAAAAACTGGACATAAAATAATAATTATTTTTCCAACTAAATGTTCTCTATTTCTTTTCTGTACTTACAATTGGTTGGTAAAGTCCAATTCCGTTTTTAAATTATGACGTAGCTAATTTGCTAATGAGAGTAACATGGAGAGAGACTGAGAGAGAGAGAGGGGGAGGGGAGGCCGGAAATTTTACACATATCTTAAAAAAAAATTACAAATATGCTCTAACATTTTATTTTTTAAAAATGTTCCAACCGAAGACAACCGTTGGGAGGCCAAAAAAAAAAAATACAAATACGCCTAACATTTTTTTTTAAAAGTGCCCCAACCAAATTAAGACAACAGCTGGAAAGCAGCAGTTGACCTTTTTGTTTTGTTTTTTTAATTTAAAAATACAAATACGCCCTTACATTGATTTAAAGTGCCCCGGCCCAACCGAAGATATCATCAGCTGGAAACAACAGTTGACTTTTTTGTTTGTTTTTTAATTTAAAAATACAAATACACACATTTTTTTAAAGTGCCCCAACCGAAGACAACGCAGTTGACTTTTTTTTTTTTTTTAAATTTAAGAAGATGTAACTTCATATTTTATTATAGAAACATCGATGTTTTTGCATTAAAATATTGATGCACTTGATCTGGGTTAATTAGGATAAAAAACATCGGCGCATCAATGATGGTTTTGCATATAGAACATCAATGCACTTGTGCTGAGATTAACTAGGGTATAAAATTTCGGCGCGTCATCTATGTTTTTGCAATAAAACATCGATATTGTTCCAAACTTTAAATGGCCATAAATTTGATAGGAAACTCAGATATGAGCGTTTTAATGACAATTCAGAAAGCTCGGGAAGTGACGAAGGGCCTGGAGTCCCAGACATAAGCCTTCGGAAGTTGGAAGAATTTGAATTGCAAAAAAACATTGTTTAGAGGCTCAAACCTTCAGTTGAAGTTGTTTTTGATTCTACGGTCCGTTAATTATTCATTAGATAATTTTATTTTACAATAATAAACATCTTAAAATTGAGTATTAATATTACAAAAAATGAGGAGCATCACTTACTTTTTTTTAGAAAACATTTATTGAGTGTTTTTGTTTTTCATCATCAAAAAATTAATTGATGAACAATTTTACTTCTCAATTAATCCTCCA
Source organism: Carex parvula (assembly GCA_025461045.1). NCBI lineage: Eukaryota > Viridiplantae > Streptophyta > Magnoliopsida > Poales > Cyperaceae > Carex > Carex parvula. Next base: position 3,030 of record JAJGRW010003402.1, read on the forward strand.
TCTATATGGTATTACTTTAAAAAAATTCAAAAAAAAAATCAAAAGAAATAAAAAAACAAGACATGATATGTTAGTTGCTATAGCCATGGATCTCCTTCCACCTTTTAGCTATATTTCCAAAAAGGTTTCCAGACATGATATGTTAGTTTTGTGATGCTATCCAGGGTTTGCTCTTTCCTTTATCTTTCTTTCAATACATAGTGACGTTGGATTAATTCATTAAACAAATGTATTTCTATATCTATTGATTTCAGTTTATGCTTTTAAGATTCTTTGAAAGAGTAATGCTAGCAAGGTTATAATTAAGTTATCATTATATTAAATTTCCAAGTAAATATAATACTATTGGTTGAATGTGACCATGACAATTATATCTATTTATTAGTCCTTGCTTTGCTTTTCTAACTTGACAAGCTAGTACTTTAATCCCTCTCAATATCAAGTTGGTTTCTAATTAATTTTTTTTTTTGTTTGTTTATTTGTGTTGTCCAATTCTACATCACTTAAACTACACATCATTACCTTCAAAGAATTCATTTTTTAATCAAAGGTATAATATTTAGTCAACAAATTTTGGAGAAGATAACATCTCTTGCTTAAGGCAAACAATTAACGGAAGAAAAGGAAAACATGAATCTAATTAAGTTGCTTTCTTCCAGTATTTAAGCTGGTAGATGATCAAAGTATATATGTATAGAGAGAGAGAGACTTGGACCTGCTACAATAAATGTATATATTGAGACTGACATTGAAATATTATTTTATTATTCCAGTTCAAACTAATATTCTTTTCTTGTGTACTCTATGTTAAAATTTGGCATTACAAAAATTAAAATATATTTTATTTAATTTATGGACAATTGTTAAGATTTTAATTTATTATTCCAGATCAACTTAATATTCTTTTGTTGTACTCTTATGTTAAAATTCGACATTACTAAAATTAAAATATATTTTTATTTAAGAGTGAGTATGCGGTAATTACTGATCGACCTGTTTCATTGATCCATTTCTCTATTTTTAAAGTCCAAACAGTCGATCCGAACTGCAAAATATGATCTCCATATGCAAATGTACTAGGAGACTAAATTTACAATTTTCTATAATTTTTTACTTTTTTCTTAAATTAGTAGAAAATCACTTAATCCAAAAATTATGAATCATTTGAAGCAGTGATTTTTTACCTACCTACGAATATAATAAAAAAAATTAATAAAATTGTAAAATTTGTTCTCCAATTACATTTCCCATGACAATTCCAATGTAATGGTGTAATGTTGTTGACTTTTATGAGTGGCAATGATTAAGTTTTTTTGTGAATCTCTACTCAAATCACTTCCCTATCAAGAAAGGACGACTCAACTATATATCATTCAACATCAAAGACCTTGCAATTTAAGAAACCCAATATTACAGAGGGCCATGGTCATTTAGTTCTCGGCCCATTAAGTCCTTCTGCAGGCCCGATTTCACCTCCAAACGTCTCCCTGACAGACACCTCCAAATCCAGTAATAGGATTAGAGTCAGTTCTAGGAATGAGGCTGCTGTTCATTGTTGTAAAAGCCCTCTAGCAACACCGTCAATATTGCCAATTAGGCGATATATATATATTTTTAATTATTATAAAAAATCCTTTTGAAAATAAGCTAATTAGGGAATTTAAATTAAAAATACACTACTACAGAAAAAAGAGTTTGCACACGGACATTAATGGAAGAGCTACACGGATTTCCTGCCGTGTTTAAATCCAGGGTGTATGAATAGGTCAGAAACTACACACGGATATTTAACCGTGTGAGATTATAACAATTTCTACACGGATTACTTTGTAAACCGCCGTGTACAAAGACCTGGGGTATCCCTCTCCAAGTTACCGAGCTACACGGATATCCCCTAAGTAACCGTGTACGATTACTCTTTATACACGGTTTTTTATTAAAAGACCGTGTAGCTCTTTTAGCTATCATACACGGTCGTTTGATTAATATCCGTGTATAAATAAATAATCTTTTTTGTATTCGCCTCCAGCACTGCTATCATACACGGACAACTTATAAATAATCCGTGTATGATTACTCTTTCTACACGGATTTTTATTAAATGTCCGTGTAGCTCTCTTAGTTATCATACACGGACATTTGTTAAATATCCGTGTTAAATAGCTAAATTTTTTTTTGTTTTTCTATCATACACGGACAATTGTTAAATATCCGTGTATAAATAGATAATCTTTTTTTTTTTTGTATATTTTGTTTTTGGGCTAGCCTCCAGCTTTGCTAGCCAGTTTTTTGCGACAGAATTATACAAAATTCATATAGTAATAATAAATTCATTCGAAACAGATTAATTAGCAAGAAATTCATATACTAAATTATACAATATTTTATACAACTCTATGCAAATCCATATCGAGGATTACAAAATTCCATGGTAAACCACCTTGCCCACATGCACCGCACATCATCGATCTGATCCTTGGTGTAATGCGGTTGCTTTGTCACATTCTAATCACAGAAAACCCCTATTGCAAAATAACGAGATAGAGAGAGACGCTAACCACAGAGAGAGAGACCCTAATTTTCCGAGGCGGTGAGGCGGCGAGGCGGGCGAGGTGGTGAAGCGGGCGAGGCAGTGAGGCGGGCGAGGCGGTGAAGTGCTCGGAGGCTTTTGGAGGTTTTTGGAACTCAACCGGTTCTGGGAGGGTTTTCGAACTTATGAAAAATTTGGCAGAGAAGGCTTTTGAAATAATTATGTTTTCCTCATTATACACGGACTTTTAACTGATTGACCGTGTGCAAATGTCTTTCTACACGGACATTTGTTAAAAGTCCGTGTGCAAATCTATTTATACACAGACTTTTAACTAAATGTCCGTGTAGCTCTCTTCAATTTCTACACGGTTGTACGTAAAAATCCGTGTGCAAATATTGTTTAGACACGGTTTATTAGCTAATAGTCCGTGTACGAAAGTTCAAAAAAATTAAATTGGCTTTTTATATTTCTAGAGAGGTAATAAATTAACTAAAATTGTATATTTCTAATATTTAAAAACTTATAATGATATTTTATATATTTCTAGAGAGGTAATAAATTAACTAAAATTGTATATTTCTAATATTTAAAAATTGTATATTACTAAAATATTAAAATCTAATACTGATATTTTTATATTTATTTTTATTAATAAATGTTTTAACTAATATTTTGATAACTAATACTAATATTTGGACTAATATTTGAAAATTTTGAAAACTAATACTATTACCTATAAAAAAAATTTGATATCCGTCTTGAACTAGAGGAACCTAATATTTGATATTTTTCTTACAAAAATTTTTTATTTAAATTTTTAATACTTAAATATTTAAATGAAATATTATAAGCTACGGTTTTAAACAAAATAAATATTATACATAAACCTTTTTTTGGATTTTTCTCTCTTTTTTTAATCTTTTTTTCCTTTTTTATTTGATAATATTATAAGCTAAAGTTGTAATATTAAAAGCTACACGGTTTTAAACAAATAAATATTATACATTATGCTTTTTTTTTCCTTTTTCTCCTTTTTTCCACTATTTGAACAGTACCCTCGGCCCATAATCCTTCATTGTGGTCGGACCGCATGTAGTCAGCTTCGTCTACCCCTTCAAGTGTTGCTACCTCAGCTTGCATGTCGGTACAAAAATGAGGTATTTCGTCGAACTGGTCGTACTCTTCTTCATCGACGACATTTTCTACCCCGACAATCCTTCTTTTTCCAGATAGGACGACGCTCAACCTATCATCACTCGGGCCAGTGGCATAAAAGACTTGGGTGGCTTGCTTGGCGAGTATAAACGGATCATCAACATGCCCTACCCTGTTAAAATCAACGAGTGTGAACCCGTCGTTATCAACTTTAACACCTCGGTCTTCGACCCATTGACACCGAAACACGGGAATGCTCAGGTGAGGACTGTAAATGAGCTTCCAAATTTCTTCAATAACGCCATAATATGACTTTGATGCTATTACAGCCCGGCCATCTCCGGATCTACTGAATTCTTGAGAGGTCGCCACCAACGTCACCCCACTGTTTTGCATCGTGCTCTTGTCACTCTGGGATTTAGTGTAAAATGTATATCCGTTAATCTCGTATCCTTGGAATGTTCTAACAACAATTTGGGGTCCTTCGCCAAGCAGTTTAACAATTTCAGGTACGGGGTGTGACTTCACTCTTTCTTTCAGCCATCCTATAAAAGAACGATTATGCTCGTTAGTAAGCCACTTCTGACTTCTCGTGTAGTTTTGTTGTTGAAGGATTGTCATGTGCTCATCTATATAGGGAGCAACATCTGTCATGTGCTGTAGTACAATAAAATGTGCCTTTTGTAGTTCATTTAGATCAGCAACTACGGCTCTCAACCCAATTGTTCCGACTCCTTGGAGCCTTCCCTCGTATCGAGATTTTGGAACGCCAATAGGATCCACACCGGTCAAGTAGTTGGTGCAAAATCAATCACCTCCTCCGTGGAATATCCTTCTATAATGCTACCTTCGGGTCGATGTCGGTTCTTTACGTATTTTTTCAAGATGCCCATGTATCTCTCGAATGGATACATATACCGAAGGAACACAGGACCACAAATCTTAATTTCTCTCACAAGATGAATAACAAGGTGAACCATAACATCGAAAAAAGATGGCGGAAAATACATCTCAAGTTGGCAAAGAGTAACGACGACCTCCTTTTGCAAAGAGTCCAATTTTATATGGTCTATCACTTTGGAATTTATTGCATTGAAGAAAGAACAAAGCTTCGTAATTGTTTGACGAACGTGCTTTGGTAAAATTCCCCGAATTGCAACGAGAATTATATGTGTCATTAAAACATGACAGCCGTGGGATTTCATACCAAGCAACTTTAGGTCCTTCATTGACACCAGCTTCTTAATATTCGAAGAATACCCTGATGGGACTTTTATACCATTGATGCATTCACAGAAGCTTGTTTTCTCTTTCTTTGACATTGTGCACAGTGCGGGGGGGTAGGTATGTGCGCTTCCCTTTCTCCTGCGGTGCGAGCTCGTGTCGTATTCCCATCTCTACCATGTCTTTTCTCACTTTAATACCATCTTTAGTCTTCCCCGGAATGTTCAATAATAAACCAATTAAACTGTCGCAGATATTTTTTTCAACATGCATGACATCTAGGCAATGCCTCACTTCTAAATGCTTCCAATACGGTAGCTCCCAAAATATGGACATCTTTTTCCAAATATTCTTCGGTGGTGCTTTGGCGCATTTTCTAAAAACAACATCAATATTTTTTACCCGTTTGAAGACACTCTCCCCGTCTAATGGATGACGAGCCACTCCAAGCTCAATTTTCCCGTTGAATGCCATTTTCTTCTTACGATATGGGTGATTAATAGGAAGAAACCTACGATGCCCCATGAATACATTCTTTTGACAATTTTTCAACCTCAGCACCTGCGTGTCATCTTCACAGATCGGGCACACTTTTGCTCCTTTACAAGTGTAACCCGACAAATTCCCGTACGGGGGAGATCATTTACGGTGCAAAACACCATGGCCCACAATTGAAAGACCTCTTTGCAGTACGCATCCCAGACCGGGACGCCATCACGCCACAATTTTTGGAGGTCCTCGATTAATGGTGCAAGATATACATCTATGTCATTTCCGGGTTGTCTGGGTCCTTGGATTAGTAATGACATCATTATATATTTGCGTTTCATGCAGAACCAAGGAGGAAGATTGTAGATGCATAAAAGAACTGGCCAAGTACTGTGCCGACTGCTCATGCTTCCAAACGGACTCATTCCATCTGAGCTCACCACAATCCTAAGGTTCCTCATTTCAGAACCAAATTCTTTGAAATGTCTGTCAATGTTTCTCCATTGAGAAGAATCAGCCGGGTGCCTTAGTTTACCGTCATTTTTGCGCTCTTCTTCGTGCCAGCGCAATAATTTTGCATCTTTGGGATTCGCAAACAACTGTTTGAATCTCGGTATTATCGGCAAATACCACAACACCTTAGCCGGAGGCTGGCCATTTGTGTCTTCGTTACAATCATCAGTGTCCTGGTTCTTACGTTTATACCGTGAAACACTGCATTTAGGACATACATGCATGGCCTCGTACTCGTTACGATACAATACACAGTCATTCGGACATGCATGTATTCTTTCGATCTTCAACCCCATTGGACATATCAACTTCTTTGCCTGATATATTGTACCGGGTAACTCGTTGTTATCTGGGAGCATTTCTCGTAAAAGCTGTAATAAGGACGTGAAACTCTTATCGCTCCAACCATTGTCTGCTTTTAAATTTAATAATTTCAACACAGCTGACAGTTTTGTAAATTTGGTACACCCGGGATACAACGGCTTCTTGGATTCATTAGACAAATTTTGAAATTTATCATAATTTTTAACACTAATTTCATCTTCCACATCACGTAACATTTCCTCAAAATTTTCAGTAAACTCGTGTTCTACATTTTCATCAAAATTCATCTCCATCTCACCATCGTCGTTTCCGGGTTCGACATTATCAGAATCTTCGACACTCTCATAATCCTCGTTCCAATCAAGTTCAAAATTATCAGAAATTCCAACATTCTCATCATTCAATTCACGATTACAATCTTTACTGGCACTACTTTCTCCAAATTTCTCACCATGCATGAACCAACATGTATATCTCTTCTGAAATTCCCAACAAATCAAATGAGCTCTAATTTCTTCGATGTCCAAAAATCTTAATAAATTTTTACAATCTTTACAAGGACACAAAATGTCTTCTTCTTTTTTCTTTACTCTATAACTCTCAGCAAATTTTATAAACTCATCAACGCGAACCAAATATTCTTCACTGTCACGTCGCATTTCATACATCCAACTTCGATCCATCTGTAAATTAAATTAAAAAAATAATTTGATCAATTAATCATGCATGGTCAACATTCTCCATTGTAACAAAATTTTGGGCTTACAAAGGGCCGGTTTACAATCCTAACCCACTCTTTGAATATTATGTCTCATATGTGAACACATATTAGCGAGATTTAATTAGTAGTTGAGAAAAATTCGGCAGCATTTCCCCTTAACTCCCCAAGTATGCGTACGACCACATACTCGTAGGAGCAATAAGGGAAAATACTGTTGAACTTTTCTCAAATACTAATTAAATTCCACTAATATGTGTTCACATCCTAAATGAGACATAATATTCAAAGAGCAGTCCCAAAACGGAGACTATCCAAAATTAATCCCTATTGGATTAATTTTGAACGGGCATGGACCTAAAAGCATCTATAGGTCGGTTATTGGACAACAATACACTAATTAATTACATCTAAAATTAAGAAATCAAGCATGCATGAAATGACCTAAATAAGCATAAATAACAGAAAATTAGAGGAAGAAAATGATTTAAATACATATTACTAACCTTAGAAAGATGGAGAGGAGAAAATACAAACTTCAAAGATCTCAGATCTCAGCTGCTGGCCTCAATTCGCAGAAATCTGATAGGAAAAAGCTCAGTTCAGAGAGATGTACAGAGGTGCTGGAAGGAGAAGATATTAAAACGGCGCTGGAAGGAGAAGATAATAAAACCCTACACTTTTATACACGGATATTTACTTATTAATCCGTGTAGCTCTCCACTAAACCATACACGGCTATTTAATTATTAATCCGTGTACAAAGCTTCCATTTCTACACGGATATATTATCAAAAATCCGTGTATATATTCCTACACGGATATTTAACAAAAATCCGTGTAGCTCTCTCAATAACTTGCACACGGACCTCTTTACACACGGATTTGTGGTTTCTAATAAACCGTGTAGCTCTCTGTAATAAGTCTACACTGATTATTAACTAATTAGCCGTGTAGAAATCGTTCAGATCTTAAAAAATCATATTTGGTACACGGTTCTTATATAAAATTGCCAAATCCGTGTACAGTGTGCAGTGTACAATGTATATTTTTGTAGTAGTGATAGTCAAAATCCGCTCAACACTAGACAACGCCTTGAGCACGGTTCACGTGAGCTAGGTTTATTAGCGTAGGGTATAAGTTCGGCGCTGGGTTGAAATCAACGCTTCTTGTCAGGTAAGAGCGGTCTTCATAAGCCAGAGGGACTTTTAATTATTCCGCTTATTTCAAATTAAACATGCAATCTTATCACGCAAAACTGAAAATAAAATATATACACTCCCATAATATTACACGCCTCAAATGTTTAATAAGATCAAAGTTTTTAGATCATTAGACGCTTAGTTCTTACTTCTGATTTATATGTATAAATTTCTTAGTTGAAAATATACGCTTTTACGATGAATTTACTCTATAGCTTAATAAAATGGAATCAAATCGGCTGTTTTTTTTTTTTTGGAATAACAGGAACCTGTTTTTCGTCATTCAATCGTTGATTTTTGTAAAGATTCGTGCATGAAAAAATTATTTGGTTGGATGAGAAAAAACAGGTTCCTGTTATTATAAAAGAATTAATAACAACCGATCCGTACTCTTGAGTTTTTGTTCAAAAGGATTTTGGACAAAGAATTATCCAAAGCCGATTCTATACTGTTCTATCAGTGTCAAAATTCGTATGGATAGTTTAGATTTATGGGGCATGCCGCATGCAGTTTAAATTAATCAAGTTCTAATTATTCGCACATATCTCAACATGAGGGAGCTAGTTTCATGATTTAATTATTAGTGTGGGTGGTCTCTACATTCTACTAATTTATGTTTTGTCCATTTGTATGAGTAGACCAATTAATTAATGGAACCACTTTTTTCGTTATTTCAATACTCAAACGAACTTGATAGGCAAGAACAACAACCGAGCATTTTACGCAAATAAATTTCTCCATCTACATGTTATCAACTGTTGAGAAACAGAATAGCCTCAGAAAGATTCATCCTAAGCTGTAAATAGGCAACAAATTAGACTAGCATCCAAAGTACAGCTGTCAAAGCTATAATTGATATCTAGCTTGTATTTAGGAAACAACCCAACAGCTAATAGAATAGAATAATATAGGCTATAAGTAACCTTGTATAGAGAGCTTGTAAGTATCAGAAAAAAGCAATAACAATTAATCTGTTCATCATCTATCTCTGTCAAATTTTATCATCAACCATAAAAAATATATCAACCATCATCGATCAACGATTAATGGAACCACTTTTTTTCCCACTTGTTTTAGTTAAGACCAATTCAAAACAACATTTTTTTTCGTTATTTCAATACTCAAATTAACCAACATGATAGGCAAGAACAATTGTTCAACATTTCATGCAAATATATAGATTTCTCCGCCTACATTCTATGACATGCAAATATGAGCCATCATCATCATCACCATCGATCATCGATCATCATCATCTTCATGATCTACTAACTTCCAATGCCCATCTGCTTCCTTAACCATACCCTTGTTTTGTCGAACTCTCCAAGAAACCGGTACATGATAATCGTCCTTCAATGCATCCATTGATTTGTTGACTAGTGCTACATCTCGATCGACTTCTAGCTGAAACCCTCCCTTCTTCCCTTGTACACCAGCAACTGCATGCATGTATCCCTCTAAATTATGCCACGTTGTCATATTTCCCTGACTTTTCAAGTATGGCGATTTTTGTGTATCTATGAGTAATTCTACACCCACTTCAGTGTATCCAACAAACGGGTAAGTTGGAATCAAGTCGGGTTCATTACGCACTCGTAGTAGTTTGAGGTTTTGCTTGCCATAAAAGAGATTCTTGAAAGTGGAATTGCCGACCTTAGGGCTAGCAAATACTATGGCTGTGATCGGAATGGCTGTGGAGTACGAGGGATTGTATTTGTTGAGGTGATTTGATGCTATGTCGATGGCACTTAGAGTTGCAAGGCAAGCACCGAGGCTATGACCTGTGAGAGTTATGCTAATTTCTTCATCTTTGTACTCGTAAACTAGTTTTTGTATTTCTGTTAAAACCTACATCCACATAAAAATTAAAAATATTTCTTAGGTTGATATATAAGAAGTCATCCCATAGCTAAAGAGACTTCTATATTAGGAAAATCCTCAGCTTTTTCTGGTTTTAGACATGAAGAGACTTTCTTGGCATGCTTAGAAATGCACTCTTTATGGGTGAAATTAAGCTTTTCACCATGAAACTTCAAGGTTGTATTTGCTTTTGTGTTGTATGAATGTGTGTTGCTACATCAATACATGAAGAATAGTATGAGCCTCAACAAGTCTTATTTTGCTTTCTTGGATACTTGTAGTGGATAGTCTAGTAGCTAGCCACAAATTTTGGTTAATGTTAGCATTAATTTATAGTTTATTAAAATCAGCATATATTTGTTATTCAGAGCATAGGTATAATAGGAAAGAACTGACATGAGCTTATTTAGCATGAGAACTTACAATTATTCCTTCGAAATATATCAGGAAAAATAAAAGAGGAAGTCGAACATAGTACATACCTGTTCTCTCGCGCTCACTTTGTCATACTTTGACTGCTCATTTTCTGACGTGTATATCGACAACCAGCCTCTATGAACCATCGGATCACCACCATCTGGTGCGGGCCCCAAAATTCCTGCAGCTGACACTAATGTGAAATCTAAATCATTGATCCATTCAAGTGTTTGAGTAGTCCCTCTCCATGCAATCAACACATCTCTCCTACCCAAAACCTCTTTTCCTTTGTCGGTCGCCACAGCCACATACCCCATCCAGTTCGACTCCTTGCTCCATGCTGCCTCAGATATCGGTTTGAGTATAAATGCCTCTGGAACGGGAACACTTGATGTGGCATACAGAAACTTTGTGACTCTGTATATATTAGGGTTTAGTTCAACCTTTTCGAGGAGATCTCTCCGGTTGTAGAAGCACGAACCCCTGTATGAAGATCTATTTTCAGTGTTAAAAGCATCATATGTAGCTTGAGATAACTCACCGTAGTTAATTATGTTTAGGCGAAGATCTAGGTCTAAGGGATCTAGGAGACCTTCCCAATTGTTCTCTCCATTGATCTCTCTCCATCTTTTGGCTATGTTGCCATACATGGTTCTTCTCTAGCTTTGTACGTAGCTAGGTGAAGTAGTTTATTATGGGTTTAAGTTTGTTGTCATGTGATGATTGTATATATACAAGCATCTTAGTTTAGGTTTAGGTGGGTAATTACTGTATAAAATTGAGTTGACTTGCTGTTAAAATGTTATTGAATTATTGGTCTTTGCAAACATCCTGTTCCAGGGTAGCTTGTGCTTGTACACCACATGATGTAACGGTGCCAGAATAATGGTGTAAGAAAAAGAATAATATGGGTCTACTGCATGCCCATAAGAAATTCCTTCAGTAGTGTAAGAAAAAGAATAATTGACTTGACCGCGACTAAGGTTGCTGTTTTTATTTTTTAATAATTTCTAGAATGAATCTATTATACGATATAAGGTCATTTATTAGGAATATAACAAAACAATATACAAGTCAACAGATTTTAACCAATCCATTATTTATAGAATATAATTTATGGCTACACAAATCGTTGAAAGTAGACATGAACACAACTTATTACATAATTTATTGAAGCAGAAGAACCGAACACAGTCTCCAACTCCAAGCCAATTTGTGATGTATTACCTAATAACTCTAGCTAGCTCTCTGTACATAAACTTCTTTTATCAATATATTTGTCGGCAACCTTGTTGCCGACCATAAAAAAAACCTCATATATAAATGATAAATGATAATTCAATTATGTAACTGAAGAAGTCACACCTCATATATAAATGATAAATCACTCCTGATGGAGAACCACCTAAGGTTCCAACTAAAATAAAAAATGAAATAGACCTTGAAACAATTTAATTGAATTGAAGTAATGAGTCTACCAATAAGGGAATTAAGCTCATTACATTAATTACTGCAACTAATCTCCATGTTCTTCCAATGAATCTCTTAGTTGTTGAAAGGGTTCCCCAAAAGCAGTATTTGAGGCGTACACTACTAGAGAAAAACAGATTACACACGGACATTAATGGAAGAGCTATACGGATTTCCTGCTGTGTTTAAAGCCAGGGTGTATGAATAGGTCAGGAACTACACACGGATATATGACCGTGTGTGATTATTATGATTTCTACACGGATATTCCCTAATTAACCGTGTACAAAGACCTAGCGAGCTACACGGATATCAACTAAATAACCGTGTACGATTCTTCTTTCTACACGGCTTTGTATTAAAAGTCCGTGTAGCTCTCTTAGCTATTATACACGGACTTTTGGTAAATATCCGTGTACAAATAGTTTTAGATTTTTTGTATTACGCCTCCAGCAAGGCTATCATACACGGATTTTTAACAAAAAAACCGTGTATGATTAGTATTGCACACGGACAACTGTTAAATAGCCGTGTATAAATACCTTTTTTTTTTTTTTTGTATATTTTGTTTTTGGGCTAGCCTCCAGCTTTGCTAGCCAATTTTTTTCAACAGGAATACAAAAAATCTTTCGAAACAGATTAATTAGCAAAAAATTCATATACTAAATTTATACAAAATTCATATAGCAATAAATTCATTCGAAATATATTTTTATTACAAATTAATCTATGCAAATCCATATCGAGGATTACAAAATTCCATGGCAAACCACCTTGCCCACATGCACCGCACATCGTCGATCTGAGCCCAAGTGTAATGATCTTGCTTTGTCACATTCTACAAAATTATAATTTGATAATAGTTAGTATTTCAGAAAAGGTAGATATCAATTGCTTATTATATAGGAAATTCATATGAAGTACATACCGCTTTTGGGAATTCGAATTGTATTCTTTCGACAAAGTCAAACATGAATATCATCGTGTAATAAGCGCATTCCCAACCCTCCTTCTGTTGCAGGCTCTGAAATTTACATTTAGCGGTATTTGTTAGCATGACAATAACTTTTTTAACAAGATATGAAATTTCTAACTCATAAAGTGTGCTCACCAACATGTACTTCCAATTCAACTTGCTTTTCTTGCCCGGGCCCGTGCTATCTGATCCTCCCTCTTTAATATATTTCACAAAAGCCCTTACAAAAGTAAGTGAATGTAATTAGCAATTTTATAATTTGATATGATTGAAAGAAATGCAAACCTATAGAATTATTATTGCTTACTTATTCACAAAAGGCAAGATAACTTTGCACTTGGCAGCCGCGGTCCTTCCTTTTGGCTTACAAGAATCAATAATTATGCCCACACTTAAGTACGGCACAATGAGAATCGTGCACCAATGTTTGCTGTTGGATCGAGGAGAAGAATTATAGTACTTTAGCATATAAAAGTCACACGAGTATTTGCTATGATTGATGGTGTGATTTCATTTTTTTATGTTTAACTTTTAATTCCTTTATACAATTCTTTAATTAAAATATAAACAACAAATAAGTTAAGATTAGAACTAACCCCTCGTGGTATGGCATGAGAATGAATTTCTTCTCCTCCGCCTTAGCACGATGCATCGCAGAACACATGTACTCGATAGCCATATCCGGATAATATGTCGCTGCCGTAGAACTCACTTTCTCGGGGTCCAGAAACATGCACAAGTTCTTCTGCTCAACCATCTCATCACAGTTTCGGACTAGCTTCCTGAAAACTCATCATATTGTAATTAGAATATATATTTGAGTTCTATACAATAATGAAAATATTTTAATATCACTAACATGAGGAAAATGGTGATATGTGAAACATCGAGCCATTTGTCGGATGACGAGTGGTGGAAGAGGTCCTTGAAGTCTCTGAACGACAGCAGGAGCTCCCTGCCTTCGTGTAGAAACATCCCAGGTGGGACAGGGATGACGATAGCCTCCATGCCGTCGGGCGCCGTCATCAAGTAGTCGTGGAGAAGGCGCAAATCATTGGGCAAACGGCTGTATTCTTCTTCTGTGACCATAGGACGGGGCGGTGATTGTGGCGCGTCAGGCGCGATGTCGCAAGCCACCTCCTGACGTACCGGTGAGAGAGCCGTACCGGTAACATCATCTCCTCGTGTCTGTATCAAGTTATAGATGTATTATTCTAGTATTTCAAAAAGAATGAGTTGAATGTAACAAAATAAATGAATTTTTTTATGGATTACCTGATCCAAAACAATCTGACTCTTGGGCCATTGGACAAATGACATCCGTGCGTCATCAAGCACAACCGCGTCGTCGGTAGGGACAGGAAGGGGTACGCGCTGCCATCCATCCACGACTAACTCAACCTGCACGCATGCATGGTCGGGGTACGCGCTGCCATCCATCCATCTGAGCTCACCACAATCCTAAGGTTCCTCGTTTCAGAACCAAATTCTTTGAAATGTCTGTCAATGTTTCTCCATTGAGGAGAATCAGCCGGGTGCCTTAGTTTACTGTCATTTTTGCGCTCTTCTTCGTGCCAGCGCAATAATTTTGCATCTTTGGGATTCGTAAACAACCGTTTGAATCTCGATATTATCGGCAAATACCACAACACCTTAGCCGGAGGTCGGCCACTTGTGTCCTCGTTACAATCATCAGTGTCCTGGTCCTTACGACGTTTATATCGTGAAACACCGCATTTAGGACAGACATGCATGGCCTCGTACTCGTTACGATACAATACACAGTCATTCGGACATGCATGTATTCTTTCGATCTTCAACCCCATTGGACATATCAACTTCTTTGCCTGATATGTTGTACCAGGTAACTCGTTGTTATCTGGGAGCATTTCTCCTAAAAGCTGTAATAAGGACGTGAAACTCTTATCGCTCCAACCATTGTCTGCTTTTAAGTTTAATAATTTCAACACAGCTGACAGTTTTGTAAATTTGGTACACCCGGGATACAACGGCTTCTTGGATTCATTAGACAAATTTTGAAATTTATCATAATTTTTATCACTAATTTCATCTTCCACATCACGTAACATATCCTTCAAATTTTAGTAAACTCGTGATCTACATTTTCATCAAAATTCCTCTCCATCTCATCATCGTCATTTTCGAGTTCGACGTTAATATCAGAATATTCGGCACTCTCATAATCCTCGTTCCAATCAAGTTCAAAATTATCAGAAATTCCAACATTCTCATCATTCAATTCACGATTACAATCTTTATTGGCACTACTACTTTCCCCAAATTTCTCACCATGCATGAACCAACATGTATATCTCTTCTTAAATCCCCGACAAATCAAATGAGCTCTAATTTCTTCGATGTCCAAAAATCTTAATAAATTTTTACAATCTTTACAAGGACATAAAATGTCTTCTTCTTTTTTCTTCACTCTATAACTCTCAGCAAATTTTATAAACTCATCAACGCGAACCAAATATTCTTCACTGTCACGTCGCATTTCATACATCCAGCTTCGATCCATCTGTAAATTAAATTAAAAAAATGATTTGATCAATTAATCATGCATGGTCAACATTCTCCTTCGTGTACAAAATTTTGGGCTTACAAAGGGCCGGTTTACAATCCTAACCCACTCTTTGAATATTATGTCTCATATGTGAACACATATTAGCGAGATTTAATTAGTATTTGAGAAAAATTCAGGCAGCATTTCCCCTTAACTCCCCAAGTATGCGTACGAACCACATACTCGTAGGAGCAATAAGGGAAAATACTGTCGAACTTTCCTCAAATACTAATTAAATCCCGCTAATATGTGTTCACATCCTAAATAAGACATAATATTCAAAGAGCAGTCCCAAAACGGGGACTATCCAAAATTAATCCCTATTGGATTAATTTTGAACGGGCATGGACCTAAAACCATCTAAAGGTCGGTTATTGGACCACAATACACTAATTAATTACATCTAAAATTAAGAATTCAAGCATGCATGAAATGACCTAATTAAATAAGCCTAAATAACAGAAAATTAGAGGAAGAAAATGATTTAAATACATATTACTAACCTTAGAAAGATGGAGAGGAGAAAATACAAACTTAATTCAAAGATCTCAGATCTCAGCTGCTGGCCTCGATCAATTCGCAGAAATAAAAAGCTCAGTTCGAGATGTATTAACTAAAAGACTTGATCAAAACGGCGCTCTGGAAGGGAAGAGATAAAAACCCTACACTATTATACACGGCTATTTAGTTATAAATCCGTGTAGCTCTCCAACTATTTCTACACGGCTATTTAGTTATAAATCCGTGTACAATTATAAGAATTCTACACGGCTATATTATCAAAAAGCCGTGTGTAATGTTCCTACACGGATATTTAGTTATAAACCGTGTAGCTCTCTCAATTATTTGCACACCCACTTCTTTACACACGGATTTGTGGTTTCTAATAAACCGTGTAGCTCTCTCTAATAATTCTACACTGATTATTAACTAATTATCCGTGTAGAAATCGTGCAGATCTTTTGGACTCATATTTGGTACACTGTTTTTAATATAATTGCCAAATCCGTGTACAATGTGCAGTGTACAAAGCCAGTTTTTGTAGTAGTGGTACCCAGTAAAGCTTACAAGTAAACTAGATATAAAGATTACGACTAAGGTTGTTGTTTTCATTTTAATAATTTTCATAATGGATCTACTATACGATATAATCTCATCTATTTAGGAATACAACAGAATAGTATACAAAGTCAATAGATTTTAACCAATTCATTATTTAATAGAATACAATTTATGGCTACAACTTATTACATAATTTATTGAAGCAGAAGAACCAGACATGAACACAACTTATTACATAATTTATTTTTTGAAGGTTAGTCGGCAAGTTGCCGCTAACATATTTTGATTTAAAAAAAAGTTTAATTACAGATCCTACCTCTATTCACAGTTATATTTACATCACGGCTGCTTAACTTTATATATAGCTACTACCAGACATCCACAACTTATTACATAATTTATTTTTTGAAGGTTAGTCGGCAAGTTGCCGCTAACAGATTTTGATTTAAAAAAAGATTTAATTATAGGTCCTACCTCTATTCATAGTTATATTTACATCACGACTGCCTAACTTTATATATAGCTACTACCAGACATCCACAACTTATTACATAATTTATTTTTTGAAGGTTAGTCGGTAAGTTGCCGCTAACAGATTTTAATTTAAAAAAAGGTTTAATTACAGGTCCTACCTCTATTCGCAGTTATATTTACATCACGACTACCTAACTTTATATGCAGCTACTACCAAACATGAACACAACTTATTACATAATTTATTTTTTGAAAGTTAGTCAGCAAGTAATTACCGCTAACAGATTTTGATTTAAAAAAAAAGTTTAATTACAAGTCCTACCTCTATTCACAGTTATATTTACATCGCCTAACTTTATATCTAGCTGCTACTAGACAACCAACTTCACTACAACCTTTACGGAAAGTGCTCGAAGGGAACACCTGGGTACACCCAACTTGTAGTTTCTTCATGGAGCCTAATTGCTGTATTGCTGACTGCAATCCAGAGTTCCCCCAAACACTTCACTACAACCTCGGCACGAATGCACTACAAACTAACGTGAAGTGCTTGAAGGGAACTCCAGAGAACAACCAACTGATTTCTTTGTGGTATCCATCTCTATAGTATTGTGGATTGCCATCAAGAGTTCCCCCAAACACTTCACACCAACCTTTGTGCAATGCAGTGTAGGTGATCAATGTGAAGTGCTTGAAGGGAACTCAAGAGAACAATCAACTTAATTATTCCTGCCCCAAACTCATCCATAGACCACGTACCTAGTACATGCAATGTGCCACCAAGAGTTTCCCCAAACACTTCATAATGGCCTGTGCACAACATTTTAGGCCTTAATGAAGTGCTTGTAGGGAATTCCAGGGGACAACCTACTTTGCTTCAGTTCTTATGAAAGAAGGTATTTCTTTTCCACCATGTATTGAAGAGTAACTCTAGGGCGATGGTATATATAAAACCACCTGAGACTTCATAATGCCCAAACAAAGAAATAATTTGATTGATTAAATTTTGTTAAGTGCTTTGACAGGAATTTTAATGTATGAAAAAAAATTAATTTAATTCTTATATTAAAGATTGAATTTTTTATATATGAATTATAAAGTAAAAAAATATTGAATCTTGTGTTTAATTTTAACTGCTGACTCATGTATACGCTTTAGATTTTAACCAATCCATTATTTAATAGAATACAATTTATGGCTACAACTTATTACATAATTTATTGAAGCAGAAGAACCAGACATGAACACAACTTATTACATAATTTATTTTTGGAAAGTTAGTCGGCAAGTTGCCGCTAACAGATTTTGATTTAAATAAAGGTTTAATTATAGGTCCTACCTTTATTCACAGTTATATTTACATCACAGCTGCCTAACTTTATATCTAGCTACTACCAGACATGAACACAACTTATTACATAATTTATTTTTTGGAAGTTAATCGGCAAGTTACCGCTAACAGATTTTGAGTTAATTAAAAAAAGATTTAATTGCAAGTCCTACCTCTATTCACAGTTATATTTACATCACGGCTGTCTAACTTTATATCTAGCTACACTATTAACTTTATATCTAGCTACTATTAGACAGAGTCTCCAATTCCAAGCCAATTTGTCGTGTATTACCTAATTAATAACTCTAGCTCAATTCGGAAACATGCAGTTGCAGATGCTTGCACGAATTAAAACGACCTTGGACTTCATAATGCCCAAAGCATGAAATAATTTTGATCATCCCAACAAATTGATTAATTAAATTGTATTAAGTGTTTTTACATGAATTTTAATGTATGAAAAATAATAAATTATATAAATTTAATTAGTATATTAAAGAGTGATTTTATATATATGAGTTATAAAGTAGAAAAGATTGAATCTTGTGTTTAATTCAACTGCTGAATGTATACGCTTAAGAATGTTTAATATATATATATAGAGGTTGGCTAATATCAAAACGTTTGTTCCGGAACTGTGATGCAACCAATTAGTTTTTTTATTTTCAAAGATCAAATGGTCTTGATCGATCCAAACCATTAGATGTGATATTTATATTAAAATGTGCTTGGAGACCAAAATTTTACATTTTTTGGAATTTTTTTACTATTTATTAAGCCAGTTTTAAAATCGTTGATTTTAATAAATAGTGAAAAAAATTTGGATCATTGAAAACAATGATTTTAAAACTGGTTAAATAAATAGTAAAAAATTCCAAAAAATGTAAATTTTGGTCTCCAAGCACATTTTAATATAGATTGAATGTTGAACTGTTTGGATCGACTGTTTGGACTTTGAAAATGTAAAAACCGAAACGTTTGTTCCACGTACACCCTTTTTTGGTGGCACCAGATTACACTCTATATTTTCAAAGTTTTCAAAGTCCAAACAGTCGATCCAAACCGTTCAATATGATGGATATATTAAAATGTGCTTGCAGATCAAATTTTATATTTTTTTGAATTTTTTTACTATTTATTAAGTATTTTACACAATCGTTGTTTCAGATTATTGAATTTTTGTATCCATCTTAATAAATAGTAAAAAAATTCAAAAAAATGTAAATTTGATCTGCAAGCACATTTTAATATATCCATCATGTTGAACGGTTTGGATCGACTGTTTAGATTTTGAAAACTCAAATATTGAACCGTAGCACGGAGGCCGTCTGTGCTATATATACATAGCACCGTAGCCAACTCCTATATATATATATTTATTGTCGTTTTTTTAGATATTTTTCAAAATTTGGGAATATACCAATAATAATAAGTTATAATTCTGGGCTACAGCTGGCAGGCTGCCAAGTGTTATTGACTTATTGTGGACCCATGCGAAGTGGCCCAGTTAGAGAAATTGATAAATAATTGCTTCCAAGGGTATCTCAGGTGATTGACAGATTGAGATTGTTGCGTGCAAGCTTTTGCCTTCCTTTCCCTCAGCCTGAGTTTATATAATAAAAGAAATATATATTTAATGTGCATGAAATTAAATACTATCCGGTTCATAACATTTTTCCCATTTTGTTTAAACGCCCATTTATGCAACCGGTCCATTCATTTTTTTTTTGGTATTATCATGATTAGAAAACTGGATATTTTTTCGGTTTAAACTCACCCGGGAGAGTTCGGTTTGAACCGAATCGAACCCATGAACACCCCTAGATGGATCAGCTTATTTATCTTTCATGTACAAATTTTACATTTCAATTTCTTTCCGCCTCCTTTAGTTCTCAACTATACGCTGTTTATATTTCCTAAGAGGGTGGTAAGACTAGTACAAAACAAAACATATAAATTTTTTAAATTTTTTTGAATAAATAATCCTTCTTTCTAAATTTTTTTAACAAATGTACTTATAAGTCCATCAACTTAATTTTAACCTCTTCCTCCTTTTCTCTTTTCCTCAACATCAGATGCTTGCACATTTTTTCAATTTAGTTTTTAGTTTTCATAATACAAAATTTTAATCTTCGACATTTCGAATATAAAAAAATTGCTTCCTATTTATGAATATTATTTATTTGATTTTGAAACGCCGTTTATGCTAGGATGAAAATAGGTAGAACCCTGCAGCGTGTTCGGTCCACCTTCGAAGATAACCGATTCCCCTATTTAATTTGATGGGACACGTTCAAATATTTTTAATGCTAAAGATAAAAAAAATCGAATTGTGGGATTCGATCCGGATTTGCAAATAGGAAAGAGAATTTGACTATTTTTTTAGAAATAAAAAATTGTCGTCGTCCTTTGTATATTAACTTTAAGTATTCAGGTCTGATTTTTTTCTGATTCATTCGATCCGGTCTAATTTTAATAACATTGATTTTTCATATTTTTTTACATGATTTTTTACTTTTCTTTTTAACAATCACTTCATGTTTAGTCGATCCTATTACATATGGTTACAACAATCAAACGTGACATGTGATTGTCTAATGTCACAACATGTGATTTTTTTTAATAATGTTATGTGATCATATTACAACATATTAATTACATTACGTCACTATTTTATATCACTAACAATTATCTTTGCTTAAACTAATATATAGCTATTTGGGATTGTGCTAGAATAGAGACTGCTATATGGCTTTTTCAGATCAAAATTAATAGCATACATCTGTGAGAGATAAATAAGTGAATTTAATACAATTGCAAAGAAGTTCAATCGAGATTGATTTTTTCTTCCGAGTTCTAATTAGACAGTAATGTAAAAACATAATGTAACTTCATGTGACCAAAATATTTTTGTAGATGGAAGTCTCATCGTGTTAATGGTTACGTTTAATTATTTTTTAAATTATAAGTAATTTATTGAGAAAATATCAGAAAAAAATTGAAAAAGAAGGAACGATATAATTATTCATAAATATTATAGTGAAGCCCAACTCTTTTCTATGAATTGAAATCATGAGGGGCCAGTCGTGGAAGAAATATTAGACTGAAAGTCGATCAAACTTTAAATCTTAATTAATTAATAATTCCGCCCCTGTTAATTAACATTTAACAACAAACGTGTTACTTAACTTATAAGGCATGTTCATTGAACCTGGACTATTTTTTTGCCCCCTGACGAAAATTCTAGATCCACCCCTGGACTATTTCAGATTAATTAAAAAAGGGTGCTTATTCGGAATAGCATAGAGAGCAAGTATTATTTGTGCTTTGAGATTCGTGCAAAATTAAAAGAACAATCTAGATCCACTAATTCTAAGAGGATCCGAATTATAGAAAATTCCCCCTGTTGTGGACTTGTGGTCTCCAACCAATTTTTGGTTCCAGTATAAATGCCTAGTCATAACTAACTATGTTGAAATGCTGGCTTATTAATGATTGACTGCTATATATAATATAATATAGGACCCTTTCAACTTTATACGAAGACAAAGACAATCAATCAGTGTCTAAAGTTAAAATGCAATGATATCTTGTCGGGCCTGCTGCATGCCCAACCTTTCACTTCAATCAATCAGTGTCTCTAGTTTTACAGAATTCATTATCCTTATCATTTATCATCAAGATTTATACCTTCGTTTATTTCAATTATATATATTTCTAATTCACTGATGCATCATTTTTCATTTGGGTAAGAAAAAGGTTACTGGGATACATTGGACCAGTTCCTAGCAATTCAAGTAGAGTGATATTTAAGATAGAAGTGGTCAAGTGGGATGTGAAATTCCCAAAATACCCTCCGGATGTCTCCATAATCTGATCTAAAATCCCATTAAAAAAATAGATCAATCCAATTTGAGCTTTTTAATTATTAACCAACCCACAATTTAAGATTTTGAAGAAATAAATCTCTATTTTATCTGATCTAAAATACCATAAAAATAACCGATCCAATTTGAGTTTTTTTAATTATTAAGCAATCCACAATTTAAGATTTTGAAGAAATAAATCTTGCTTTTTATCATTATTAGTAATCATCAGTAGGATATTTTAAAAGTAAATAAAGTCCTGCATAGATTTGAGAAAAATGACACACCGAAGTCGGCTCCAGTACAGAACAGCATGGCTAATAAGATACGAAACACTATGGCAAGTGTGTCAGTTGCATATCGTGACTCATGTATCGCACGTCGTAATTATCGCATGCTGTTATCAATACTTAGCAAAAAAAAAAAAACACAACACAACACGAAAATTATCTTGATCACAGCACGTAACACGACATAAAACGGCACATAACACATTATACATGATCAAACATTAGTTACACTAATGTAATCACTCACAACATATTTGATCATAGCATGACCATCTATCATCATTTTGATCACGACACAGCATAATACGTGAAAAATTAATTGGTCACGACACGACAGGTACATGACCAAAATCATAACGTGTTAATCAAGACAAAATACTATCATATATATTATATATCCATTTAGAAGTACGGAATAGACTAAAAAAATCTCAAAATTTGACCTATTAGGAAACAGAAAGCAGCATTCATTTCTCCTATTCAAACAGAAAAAAATTGATATTTCAACCCAAATAAAAAGATTTCACAACTTAATTTGCTAATGACCCAAAGACAGAATTTTCGAGTTGGGTCAGCTTTAAGAAAATCGGATCGGATCGGATTGGTTTGGATCGGGTCGGGTCTTCCATGTGTTGGATCAGATTTTGCCACCTCTGCATACTTCTGTCAATTAAGCAAACATAGGAACTAAACATGTGACATACTCAGTCGCGCGCATCTATTAAATATTTTACAATTTCTTGTACTAAGTTCTACCATTGAAAAAAAAGAAAAAGAAAAAAGGAAAATAATATAAACTACAGCGAGCGTTATCTCTTGCTGCAATTCGGTCAAGACATAGGAACTACAATGAAGTGAAATCAGGGGGGAACTCCAACCATCATGCCTCCACAAACTCTACGCTCTCCTCTTCTTCTCCAACACCATGGCTATTTTGACTTCCTCCACAACAAAGGTCTCATATTTGTAGTGGAAAGAGTATCCATGGGGCCCGGGTGCATTAATTAAAAGAGACTGGTAGCAAGGATATATATATCCTGTTTTTAGATATTTTTAGATAGGAACAAAATCACTGTTTTGAATGGTCTAGAATCTTCTAAAAATAATTATTTTGTACCTATCAAAAAAGTTAGTAAAAAAATTTCAAAAAATATAAAATTTGGTCTCCCAGGATATATACATAGAGTACAACTAGGGTGTTCCTAACTCGTGAACTTAACTCTAAAACCTATGAAATTGGCTTCAAACGACGAATCCAAACCGTTGAAATCATTCTATCTTACGAGTGATTAATTCGTCTACATGTAAAAGATTTTAAATTTTAAATTAATTTTGTATAGAGTCAAGTGGTCAACAAAACGCCCAAATAATAAATGCATTAAAATTAATTTATAAACCTTCTAATTTTGACCACTTGATTTTAAACTAAATTAATTCGAAACTTTAAAGTTTTCACATGTAGATGCACCACTTGTAAGATAGAAGGATTTCAACGGTTTAGATTCATCATTTGAAGCCACTATAGCAGATCAGGCTTATTTATCTTTCATGTACAAATTTTACATTTCAATTTCTTTCCGCCTCCTTTTGTTCCCAACTATACGCGGTTTATTTTTCCCAAGAGGGTGCTAAGACTAGTACAAAACAAAACATATAAATTGTTTAAATTTTTTTGAATAAATAATCCTTCTTTCTAATTTTTTTTAACAAATGTACTTATAAGTCCATCAACTTAATTTTAACCTCTTCCTCTTCTCTTTTCCTCAACATCAGATGCTTGCACATTTTTTATCACATTTTTTCAATGGAGTTTTTAATTTTCATAATACAAAATTTTAATCTTCAACATTTCGAATATAAAAAAATTGGCTTCCTATTTATGAATATTATTTATTTGATTTTGAAATGCCGTTTATGCTAGAATGAAAATAGATAGAACCTGCAGCATGTTCGGTCTGCCTTCGAAGATAGCCGATTCCCCTATTTGATTTGATGGGACATGTTCAAATATTTTTAATGCTAAAGATAAAAAAAAAATCGAATTGTGGGATTCGATCCGGATTTCCAAATAGGAAAGAGAATTTGACTATTTTTTTAGAAATAAAAAATTTTCGTCGTCCTTTGTATATTAACTTTTAAGTATTCAGGTATGATTTTTTTCCGATTCAGTCGATCTGGTCTAATTTTAATAACACTAATTTTTCATACTTTTCTGACGTGATTTTTAATTTTACTTTTCTTTTTTTAACAATCACTTCATGTTTAGTCGATCATGTTACATGTGCGTGGTTACAACGATCAAACGTGACATGTGATTGCTTAATTTCACAACACGTGAATTTTTTTTTAATAATGTTACATGATCATATTACAACATATTAATTACATTACGTCACTATTTTATAGCACTAAGAATTATCTTTGCTTAAACTAATAGCTATTTGGGATTGTGCTAGAATAGAGACTGCTGCATGGCTTTTTTAGATCAAAATTAATAGCATACATCTGTGAGAGACAAATAAGTGAATTTAATACAATTGCAAAGAAGTCCAACGAGATTGATTTTTTCTTCCGAGTTCTAATTAGACAGTAATGTAAAACATAATGTAATTTAATGTGACCAAAATATTTTTGTAGATGGAAGTCTCATCGTGTTAATGGTTACGTTTAATTATTTTTTAAAATTATAAGTAAGTTTATTGAGAAAATATCAGAAAAAAATTAAAAATGCTAAAATTTGTAAAAAAAATTAAAGAGGTAAGTAAAGATATGAGTTTTCATATTTCTTGGATTTTTGGGCCTGGTGCACATCTTTTTTCCTCTTGCAATTAAGTCGCAATAGCATGTAAATATTTTTTTAGTTTGTTTGATTTTGCTTGTTGTTAATTTGATGAAAAGAATAATTTTTTTTTATAATTGTGAAGTGTGTGCGCATTATTTCCGGGCTTCAACAACAACTATCAAAAGTATTTGACATCTCCATTTTGACTCAATCTGATCTAGTATCTCACATTCTGATCTTCAAAAATATGAAGAAGAGCAATCGTCTGCAAATAACCATATTTTTATCAAGTAAATGTATGATTGCATAAAGTAAATTAGTGGTGATGAGTGGTGATATTGTACATGTGAATTAAAATTTTAACAGAATACGATGATTTTTTAAAACAAACTATGAAAGCTATTGCCATTCAAAAAAGGGAAGAAAAACTTTTAATGGTAGTTTGTCATTTTGTACTAAGGTGAAAATTCATCTCAATTAAATCACTGAAGGAGTCACAGCGGATGTTATTCACTGGTCTGGAATAAATTCACCTTGTTTTATTCAGAAAATGAAGAATACAAGATTTCAATGAAAACAACCTGACAACGTATATAAAGTGCTAGAAGATATTGAAACATTTAATTACACTAATGATTTGTAAAATTTTCATTTATTTCTTAACTTTCTTTTTTTTTTTTTTTTTTTGAAAAATCATGGCAGAGGTTGCCAGCTGCATTAAATAAAAGGTTCCCAAATGGGTTACAGCACTGCTTCCACAGAATTCTATACATGATTTAGTAATGAATGTTGCACATAGATAACAGCTCAAAGTGATATGTGCATGCTCTTGTACCAGTATGTGAATCTTAGCAAAAACTTGCCCAAATCCTCACCTCTTGACTGATCTCATGTACCATTATCCGATCTAAAAATTTTTAGTTTTGCATTAAATTGTGTTTCTATAAGGCATAAAAATTCATAAAAATAATCAAACACTTCATCTTTAGATTTAAGTAAATATAGTCAAGTGGCTTTTGAAAAATCATCAATAAATAAAACAAAGTATTTGAATCCATTACATGAATCAATTGGGGCCGGTCCCCATACATCAGAATGTACTAAATCAAAAATAGCTTTTCTTTTGCTAGTAGAAGAAGAAAAAAGAAGCTTTGTTTGTTTTGCCAATTTGCAAATTTCACAATTAGTACAATTAAAATTTTTAAAATCTGATATTATTTAAAATATTATCGGAAGGATGCTCAAGTCTCTTATGTCAATGATCAAAGTTAACAAATGTCGCGGAAGCATATAGATTTAATTTGTTGGAGTTCAAAATATAGTGTCCATTTTTAAGAAATCCTTCACCAATCTTAACGCCGGTTTTCTGGTCCTGAAATACAACATTTTACAAGAAAATATTGCATTACAATTTAATTCTTGTGTTAATTCTATAGAAAGTAAGTTTATGGGAAATGTCTCTAAATACAAAACATTTTAATTCGTTTGTTGCACAAGTTAATTTCTCCTATACCATTTATTCTTGCCTTCATACCGTTTGCAACTAATACATATTTATTACCATTGGTTGGGTTGAGGTTTGACAATAGTTATTTGTTACCAAACATATGGTCTGTTGCATCACTATCTATAATTATTTGATTAAAAATAAATCTTTTGAGTTAGAGGCAATACCACATGCCCTTGGAGTGTTTTGGTTGTTTAGCAGCACAGAAAGCTATTGCAAAACTTGTTGCATTTGATCTTCATGGCTTGACCCGCTTGAAAATGACCCATTTGCGCTCAAATTGCTCTCTGACCCGTTCCAGGGTGACCTGCCAGTGACCAAGGCTGCTTCAGGGGCCATAACGGGTCCGAATTGGCTGTTGGGTCCATTAGCCGGGTCCGCTACTCCCCCAACTGGGTCCGCGAGTGGTTAAACCGGATCCACCAGGGTTGAAATTAGATCCATTGGTGGTTTGAGTCATGTTATTGGGTCCAAATCCACTTCCAGACGGACCCACTAGCCCATTTAACCCTTCCTCTTCATTTGAAACACCATAAGTTCTATTTTTTCACTGTTTTTCTCTCAATTTCGATTTTGATCGTTGTTTTTGGATTTTTTTTGTGTGAGATGGAGATAAATGTGCCAACACTTATCCTGAGTGTTACCATCTTTTTTACAGTGGTTACACTTCTCATTTTTAGATCAATTTGGGCGATTTTGACCGCTAGAGTTTTGATTGAAATTGGAATTTTTTACGGCTAAGCCATGGATCTCGTATCCCTCATGGCTTACAATATGTTGACCATTAATGGCAAGTCTTCTACTTTCCTCTTGTTGGATTAAACTTTTAATTTGAGAATAAGAAGGGAGAGATACCGTGGTCATGATTTGAGATTTAGACCCGCAAGGTACTGAAAAATATCATCCTTTTCAGCTTGCCTTTGGAGTGTGGCCAGATCTGTTGTTATTGGCCGATAGGAGAGAAGCTCATTTCGTTTTTTCTCAAGAGCACTAAGGTACTCCTTATGGCTTATCGACTCTTGTTTTTCTTGTTGAATTTCCTGCATGAGTTGATAAATATGTGAGAAATTATTTGCTGACCATACATAGATTTTACCGCTTCCCATAAATCATGTGCTGTTTCGGCCATCATAAAGAGGTCAGATACAACCGGCTCCATGGAGTTTAGTAGTAGGGTGATGATTCGATCGTTTGTTGTTCTCCATTTTATTGTTGTCGTTGTTTCTTCGGGAGTTAGCTTATTTGGATCTTTGATTTCTGGTTTTTTATTTTCACCAGTGATGTATTCTAATATCTCTCGACTACTCAGGGCCCTGGATGCTGCCCTCACCCATGACACGTAATTTTTGCCATTGAGCAAGATATTTGTTAGCTTCGAGAAGTTCGTTGCTTCTTCTTGAGCCATCTTTTGCTGAAATTTGTTGCGGTTTTTTTCGATTTTTTTCGGTCATAGAGTCTTTTGCTCTGATACCATGTTAATTTTTGTAAGAGAGAAGAGAAGAGATTTAAGAAAGCAAATTATTATTGCAAACTTATTTTCAACTTGACATGTATCTCTATTTATAAAAGAAATAGAAAAAAGAGCCGTTACACTATGAACCTATTCTATTTAATTACAACCACTATCTTCTAGTTTATTAATTATATGACACTATTCCCTACCAAATGTGAAAACTAACCGTTTATCTTAACAGGGAATATATCAATGGTGGGCGCACAGGCTCTTTACATTTGTTCGCTCTTATATTTTTGCATTGGTGCTGGCGGCTCCACTTTGTATAGTGTCAACACCAGAAAGATTCTAAATGTTATTTCAAAACAATCAAGGACAATGGCACAAGCTCAATAAGAGCAAATTGAAAAACTTGTACAAGTCAAGAATTGTAATCATCTAAATATCCCAAAACATACATTAGCCTTGCATAAAGAATGAAAAGCAAAAGGAACTTCGTTTCTGAAAAAAATTCGAAGGATGCCTCTTCTGTCTTTTTTTGGGCCCAATGGCCATGGGCCGTTTCCTTTTCTCACCACATTGGCATCTGTGACTGTGAGAGGAAAATTATATAAAACTCAAAAGGCAGCTGGGGCAGTATTGTGTCCAGGTTCAATGTATTCACTTGGTTGACTTGAAATTTTGATTCTCTGCCCCGTTCATCTCCTTTCTGATAAGATAATTAATTGGTAATAAGGTCTCTATGTCATTACCGCTAGCATTGGAAGGGATTGATCAACCAACAGTCCGAATAAACATCGATCGGGACCTACTAATAAATGGAGAATACACGCAGTGCTGTTTAGACATTGTAACAGTTGTATGTTATCCAGAGTTCTCTCAAATCACTTCAGCGAAAGCAAGCAATGGATTTTAGTATGTATATGTTCTGCTGAAGTGTTTGGGGAAACATCTGGCCATCATCCAACCGCCAAATTAAGATACCAGGAACTCCCCAAGTGTGTATGAGTTGCTGCTTTCTATTTCAGGTAATGTGAGCCTTTTTTTTTCCCCCTAAGTTATTGATTTTCTATATCTCAAAAGAAATGATACATGCATAAGAATCATCTTTTGTGAGATTCCGCAGTAAAATGACTGGAATATGCTTTCAAATTATTTAGGTTGCTTTTTCCATGCTATCAATTAGAATTACATGCACAAATGCCAAATTAGCAATAGATAGCATAATGTCCAAATTCCAAAACAATAAAGCCAGTTCTACCTTAGGAGGCATTTTTTACATTGAACATGACCAATAAAAAATAATGAAATTGGTTTTCCAAAATTAAATTAAGTTTAAAAATCTCACAAATATAAATTCTAAATTATGTTAGAAGGTTATGTCAAAGATTTAGAGTTAGGGTCAGGATATGTGCGAAATGACCCAGAACCATTGTCATAAGTCTTCTCTTTGCTAACAAAAAGGGAGAGTGAACCAATCGTCAAACCAGCTGCCCACATATTCTAGAAGTTTTTTTTTTTTTTTTGTAAACACCAACTTAATTAGGAGCCTATTTTGATATATACTGTACTAATAAGGACATGTCTAACAAAAAGTATGTACTTCGGATATTGGTTTTGAAAAAAGATGACCCCTGGACATTACTATAAAAAACTAATCAGGAAACCATAAAAACAATGACCAAGAAACCTTACTTTACCTTTTCCCTCCTTCATCACACATGCAAATCCCGCCGACCATCCCTCTTCACTTCTCCAAATATATGTGAATGCTATGTTTTTTTTTGGTCGATTTTAAGTTCAACTACATTTTTTTTTCTTAAAAACTTGTTTAAGAATTCAAGATATCTTCAAAGTGTTTCTATTTGATGTTATAACTTACACAAGTATAAGTATGTAGTTATATACAATAACATTGTATGTGCAGTTTCTTGGCAAAATGCACTTAATTCTTCCTAGATAGCACCAAGAGTTCCCCCAAACACTTCACAACAGCCTATATATACTAAGTGCTTTTAAGGTAGTGTGAAGTGTTTTTTAGGGAACTCCAGGGGACAACTAGGTTTGTTCTCTCTCCATGTCTATATCCTTGACTGCCCTATCGAGTATTTGAATGCTTGTCAACACCTGCAGTTCCCCCAAACACTTCACAATTTTCCACGATTTTTGCACCTTAGGCCCTCCGGGGGGTGGGGTGGGGGGACGGGGGTGGAGGACCTATAGCCTAATTTCCCTTTGGTCACAATTCTATGATCAAATAAAATTAACTCTGACCCAACCATATAACTAAATGCTGGGTGCCACCAAGAGGTCCCCATTAAAGTGTCTCTGGGAACTCCAGATAATATCCAGCTTTAATCTTTTCATCAGTAACTCTTATACATAGTGTGTGCTAGCTATTATATTTTTTTTCCTTACCTTCAAACAAACTTCTATGCCTTATATTTATAGCTGAAGCTCAGGAATTATCATCCAACATGTTAAACAGATGAACATGTATGCTCCTTAAGGCAAGTGGAGTTGCATCTAGCCATGTTTCTTGACCACATTAGATGGAAGTAGAAGAATCTAGCTAGTTTACAATCAACTTTATAAGATTTACATACTTTCTACATGTCATCCTCAAAAGAAGATGCCTATTTAGGTATGCTATATATATATATATATATATATATATATATATATATATATATATTTTAAGAATCAGATGTGTCAAAATAAATTTGAGAAAGAATGAGAATATTGAGGCACCATTTCTGGTCTCGATTGGATGCATATTTATCATGATATACTGGAAGAGTAATACTTTTGACAAATAGGTGACCCACTTAATATGTGGTCATCATGGAGGCACAGATTAGCAATGAATTTGAAAGATTAAGCAAGTCTAGGTTCAATGAATTTATTTGAAAGATTAAGCATGTGCCAGATTATGACAAATTTCCGACTAATTTACGTCATTAGCTATATATTTATCCATAACAGTTCACATTAGATCATTAATACCCCAGGAAATAACTGCAGTAATATCTTCGAATTCCAGGGTTCCCCAAACACTTCACAACAGTGGATACTTGTTGTGCATTCCATTATTTCCAGCTAAAGTGAAGTGCTTGAAGGAAAATCAACAGGACACCAACACTTCAATGTAGCTTCCGTATAAGATTTTAGCCTTTACGAAAAGTGCTCGAAGGGAACACCATGGTACACCCAACTTGTAGTTTCTTCATGGAGCCTAATTGCTGTATTGCTGACTGCAATCCAGAGTTCCCCCAAACACTTCACTACAACCTTGGCACGAATGCACTACAAGCTAACGTGACGTGCTTGAAGGGAACTCCAGAGAACAACCAACTGACTGTTTCTTTGTGGTATCCATCTCTATAGTATTGTGGATTGCCATCAAGAGTTCCCCCAAACACTTCACATGCAATCTTTGTGCAATGCAGTGTAGGTGATCAATGTGAAGTGCTTGAAGGGAACTCAAGAGAACAATCAACTTAATTATTTCTGCCCGAAACTCATCCATAGACAACGTACCTAGTACATGCAGGGTGCCACCAAGAGTTCCCCCAAACACTTCATAATGGCCAGTGCACAACATTTTATGCCTTAATGAAGTGCTTGTAGGGAACTCCAGGGGAGAAACTACTTTGCTTCAGTTCTTATGAAAGATGGTATTTCTTTTACACCTTGTGTTCAAGAATAACTCTCGGGCGATGGTATATATAGGACCATGGGACTGAAAGAGATTTTCTTTTGTTGATCGTGAAATTAAAAAGATGCAACTGAAACTGCACCTGACCATTATTCTAGACTACATTAATTGAAGAAGAGAATCGCACTCTTGCAAATGTTTTCATGATCCTTGTTCATATGTCAACTTCAACCTTCAATAAGAACCTGGCATTGGTAGTAGTACTGTTTGAGAACCATGGGTAAGTTCGAGTTGGAGGAGTAAGTTCTAATTTACAACCATGGGTAGTACTAAAGCACTTCTATTAATGGATATTTAATTTACAACCATGGTATATACTTCCATAATGCGATTAAGTTTTTGTGTGTACATGAATATCTTCATGGGTTCAAACTTCAAACAAAGATGGTTGTGCTAGCCGCCGCAATTCATATATTAATTTCGTTTCTTAAATTTGGCACATTTTAGATGCAGGTGCATAAATAAACAAATTCTTAAAGTTGCTCATCTTCATATATCGTAATAAATGATAAATTACACGGTACTCAATATACATGGAAGGAAGAACAGGGATACCAAATGCTTTCTCTAGTGGGCCAACAGAATTTCATTAAATACGAGGATTGAGATATGATTTGCACAACCACAGTTTTGACATAGATACCACATGTAAAAGGTTGATGCTCATATTTTGGAAATCTGTCCAGGTTCAGTAAAGACAGTTTTTCTGCTGGCACAATAACTTTTGGATATTTGCTATGTCACAGGTCAAAGGATTGCGATGAACTATGTGCTTTTTCAGGTACTTTCCGTTCTCTCTTTTCTCTGCTCTCTCCATCATCACTTTTCTTTTCTTCTTATAATGTAATTTAAAAAAACAAGAGTGTTCAAATATAAAAGATTATGAAGAAAGAGAATTAATGGGAAATAAACTTTCGTTCTGTCATTCTAGATGGATTCCCAGTTTATTCAGTCCTTGTTCCCTCAGGTATATAATTCAACAGAAAATTTTCCTCAAAAAAAAATTAATTCAAGAGAAGAATAATCTGTCAAATAAATGCATAAAGAGTTATTTATGGAATAAGCCTTCCTCCGTTAAACAAAAAAAGGAAACACTACAACAAAACCAGTCTTCAGCGACCGGCATCAGTGACCGGTTAGGTCATCAGTCGCTGAAGACCCCATAAAAAATATAAAAAAAATTTAAATGTTTCGGCGACGAACCCTTCAGCGACCAGCGCCCATATCCTTCAGCGACCGATTTGGCCCGGTCGCATAAGGGTGCCCCCTCAAAAACCCGCCAAGTGTTTCTTCTCTGTTGCCCGACCCCCGCCAAAATAGCCACGTTTAGTGAAAAAAAATACACCAACCCAGCGCCTCTCTTGTTCTCCTCTCTCTCTCTCTCCCCCAGCGCCTCTCCCGTTCTCCTTTTGCTCCTTTCCTGTCTCCTGTTAGCCCGTCGATCCACTTTCTGAATCTCTTCTTACGACTCTACATCTTTGAGGTAAATCTCTTTCTTGCTCTACTTGATAATTCAAAATTTAGGAAATTGGGAAATCATGAAACCCTAGTAATTTCATATCTGAACAGTCCACCATACCATTCAGTTGCATATATGAGTGGCAGTATACTCTGGCTGCATTGTTGTCAGAATATGATTCCTAATTTCCTTATTTTAAGGTAAAATTGTTTAATACAATGTAAAATTGTTTAAATTAGTTTGAAAAAAAATTGGGTTAAATTGAAATGTGCTTTGATTAGTTAGGTTAATTGGTATGATTAATTGATTGGTTAGATTAATTGATTGGTTAATTGATTAATTGATTTTATTAATTGGTTTGATTAGTTTGGTTAATTGGTTTAATTAGTTTGGTTAATTGGTTTGATTAATTGAAATGTGCATTTTATTTTAGTTAGAACTAATCAAGGCAAGACAAGGGAAGGGAAGCGTCCTCTCTCTCTCTCTCTCTCTCTCTCTCTCTCTGTCTAGTACATACGTTTAAATTCATAGCTTATGTAGATGCCATTTGTATGGCTGTATACAAGTCCTATTGCATGGATGATGCAGTACTTGCTTTGATTTTGTGTTTCTTCCATGACTTGCTTTAGAGGGTCTAAAGTATAGATCTGGATTTTTTGTTTAAGTCAAAGTTTTAGTGAATATGCTGAAGTAATAGATCTGAGATGAATTTTGTCTACCTAAATTGAATGAACTAAGATGTAGTGAGGATTTGAGTCTTGTCAAGCAGAAAGGGTAAGGAGAAGGAGGTAAGCCGAGCAGAAAGGGTAAGGAGAAGGATGCATCATCAGTGATTCGTCGGGTCGGTTATAGGTAAAATTTATTTTTTGTGCATTTTTGTGTATGTAGGATTATCCATTTGTAGTGATTGTAATTAATTTTGTTTGCAGATCTTTTCTTGGAGATTTGTTTGCAGAATAATCTGTCAAATAAATGCATAAAGAGTTATTTAGGGAATAAGCCTTCCTCCGTTAAACAAAAAAAGGGAAGGACCTTCCATTCTCTTTCTCTCTCTATTCTAATTTGGAATCAAATTACGAGCAGAGCAACGATGGAGGCAGTTTCTCCTTACTCATTGCATTGCCGATTTCATCTCCTTTTTCTAATTTTTTTTATCTTGTGTTCTTTAGTCATTCTCACCAGTAGATCCTCTCATACTTTTATGGAGTCTCAAGCTTTCAATCCGACCTTCCTCAAATCTCAAAATGCAATTTGGCATAGCATCTCCAGTTGCGACCATGCACTCCTTTCTCCTGTAATAGAGAAAACTCAACCTCAAATAGATGTTATTGGCGTTGCTAATGATGAAGAAGTGTCTACTTAGGCTCCAACAACATTTCATGCTACGACCGTTTACCAACTACACTTGGCACTTTCCTTGAACTCTAACACGGGAAATGAAATCACCATTCTCCATCCACGAGGTGAATTCTGTAACTTTTAGTAATTATGAAAAGAATTCTCATCGTGTAGCTAAGGTGCTTGTAGTATTGCCTCAACTAGTTTTGCATAACATTACTATTAGTACTTATCTAGTATTGTCGGACCAATTATGTTTTGATAATCAATTGTTGAAATTAACTCTAAATCTTCGTATAGAGGTCATGATAACCTTAGAGGTGAATGTCCCATTACCCATTTTATTTTTGCTATGCATAATTGTGAAAATAATTCTCCATCCACAAGGTGAATTCTTCAACTATTAGTAATTGTGAAAATAATTCTCATTATGTAGCTAAGGTGCTTAATGTCTCGACCAATTTTGTATAGCCTTAATGTTAGTTCTTATCTAGTATTGTTGAACCAATTAAGTTTTGCTATCAATTGTTCAACTTAACTCTAAATCTTCGTATATATGTGATGATACCCTTGGTGAATATCTCATTGCCCAATTTTTTTTTTGGCTATGCATATTGATTCATACTTGAATTTTGCCCTTTTGTTTAGACAATGAATCAACCGAAGATTGGCATGGCACTTCCATCTGAGCATGCAGCTACAAGTTCTACAATTTCTATGCATATCATTTGTCACTGGAGTCTCAAAATAACATAAGCCTCAGCACGGAGTTGAGTGGAAGTCCAACAGTGACACCCCATTTTTAATTTTATAGTAATGGCATCTTTTTTTTAATGAGTGTTCTTAAATCAAGTGTATATTATTGAAACTTTTGTTACCATTAATTATTTAATCAATTTTGATGAGATATGATCGTGTGGTTTGGAGACGATTTAGAGAGGAGTCATGTCCAAATGACGTCGGACAGGTTCCCAACCCATCACACAGATCCTAATTAAATTACAGATTACAAATATTACTTTCTATACTTGTCTCCAACGGCTAATAGCTGATTGCTAATGGCTGAGAAAGGTTGAGCTGGCTTTTCATATTGATCAGTGATGAGAATTATCTGAGATCAATTATCCGTCCTTTCATTATGTAACATTCTCCTTTTTCACCCTTTTTTCTCTCTTTTTTCTATATCGCCTAACATTCTTCTTGCTCGCTTTTTGTTTTTAATTCAAAGGGGGATTTCTTATATTTTTATTTTTACTCACATCTTTTTATTTTTTTTTATTTTGCACCATACATAATTTTTTGCTTGACATTAGTTCTGATACCGACTGAAGAATTATAAAAAATAAAAAATATGAAATATTATTTAATTATTTCTCTTGGAGTACTCTCTCTTGTAGTCGCTTACAAGCACTTGTATATCTTACAATCATCTGTTGCACAAACCATACAAATTTACCATCTTTTATATAGATTTAACATCCTCAGAGATCTAAACCTAATGGTGTTAAATATCATTTAATGTATCAATTAATCAAGGTGCATTATGCTTACACATTTCAAGATGATCTACATAGTTAACCTTAATCACTACAACCATGCATGGCATTGCTAATATACTCACAGAGAACAATAAATGACTTGTAATTTCTGGTGATCCCGGGCCATAGTAATTGTAAACCTGTTATCTTTTCAGTGTTATCTATTCGATAACTCATAACCGGACAGCAAGCCAGAACTAGAGCAGGATGCCTAGAATCAAACTGCTACACGATAACTATTGTGAGATTAATCAATTAATTTTCTTACCTCATGTTTTTGTATATGATTCACACCCTGTGGAAGAATGATAAAATAAAGCAGCAGAGATTTAGATAGTATATAAAAGGTAGCAAAATTTAAAATCACCTATTATATCTGAGTTGGATTTTGCAACCCTGGTTTTTCCGAAATATTGGATTGAATCCCTCATTGATAGTTGGAAAGGTTATATGAAACATACATATAACTTTGGTGCCAGATTGTGTACATTTAATTAAGACTAGCTGATGCCATCTGCATTATATTCCCCTTTGTGAACGGCATTAAGACTAACAGTAGTTCACATTATCTCATTAGTACCACAGGGAAATAGCTGTCGCAATATCTTTGAAACTGTGCTAAGTGTTATCCAGGTTTCCCTTGAACAATTACAACAACAGCTGATACATGGTTGTGCATTTCAAGCTAAGATGAAGTGCTTGAAGCGAACTCGAAAGGACAACAAACTGGTCATTTCTTCCCATATAATTGCACCTTATATCCACATCTATGAAATGTTGTATGCCATCTAGTGTTCCCCCAAACACTTCATCATAGCCCCTGTATAAGATTTTTGGCTTTACTGAAGTGCTTGAAGGGAACACCAGGGTACACCCAACTTGTAGTTTCTTCGTGGGGCCTATTTGTTGTATTGTTGAGTGCTATCCGGAGTTCCCCCAAACACTTCACAACAACCTCAACCTTGGCACGAATGCGCCACAAGCTATGGTGAAGTGCTTGAAGGGAACTCCAGAGAACAACCAGCTGATTGTTTATTTGTGGTATCTAGCTATGTTGTCAATGTGAAGTGCTTGAAGGGAACTCAAGAGAACAATCAACTTAATTATTTGTGCCTCAAACTCACCCATTGATTGCATACCTAGTACATGTTGGGTGCCAACGAGAGTTCCCCCAAACACTTCATAATGGCCCGTGCACAACATTTTAAGCCTCAAAGAAGTGCTTGAAGGGAACTCCAGGGGACAACCTACTTGCTTCCTTCTTTCTTATGAAAGAAGTTAATTTCTTTGCCACCTAGCTTGTGTACGTTCAGCGCAATGGTATATATAGGACCGTGGGACTATGAAAGAGATTTCTTTAGCGCGATGGTATATTTCTTTTGTTTGCTCGTGAAATGAAGAGGATGCAACTGAAACTGCACCTGTCCATGATTTTAGACTACATTAATTGAAGAAGAGAATCATACTTTTGCAAAACTTCTCCTTTTCTCACCTATGTAATTCAATAGTAAAAGGTATATTTTGGTCCTTGTTCATATGTCAACTTCATCCTTCAATATAAGAACCTAGCATTAGTAGTTTCTAAAGTACTCCATTTAATATATTTTAATTTACAACCAAGGTAAATACTTCCTTAAATGCGACTTAAGAGCAAGTTTATGTGTGTCCATGAAAATCCTCATGGGTTTACACAAAAAAAGAAAGATGGCAGTGCTAGCAGCTGCCTGGCAAATTAATTTCCTTCCTTTAGTTGGCACATTTAAGTTGCAGATGATTATCCAGTAAATAAACAAATTCTTAAAGTTGCTAATCTTCATATTGTAATCAATGATAAATTAATAACACGGTACTCAATATACATGGAATGAAGAACAGAAATATCATATGCTTTCCATAGTGGGCCGCTAGAATTTCAATAGATATGAGGTTTCAGATAGAGACCACACTAAAAGATTGATGCTCTCTCCCTGTTATATTTTGGAAATCTGTCCAGGTTCAGTGAACACAGCTTTTATGCAGGCCAGGTACAATAGCTTTCAAATATTTTGTCGTGTCACAGATCAATGAATTGCAAATATATGCGGTTGATAAGTACTATGGAGCTTCTCTCAGTGAAAAAGAGTAAAGCACAGCATAATGAGTCTTTGTTCATACGCAGGATTTAAAATATAAAGGATACTTAGCTAGATGCTAGATCCTCCCAAGTGGCTTCATGCTTTTTATTAAAAAAAAAAAAAGGATCCTCTCAAGTGGCTTCATTAAATGAAAAATCATATATTAAGCCACTTGCCATTTTTTTCTTCAGCCAAAACCATTGGAATAATTGATACAATTTGAATCTGAACGAAAAACTAAGACCGCACCAGCTAATTAGAGCCCGCACTGCGGGCCAGGAAACAGTCACACTCCAGATCTCCTCAAACGTAACACCACCGAAGCGTTTACTGTCGGCCACAGGCGGGCAGGTAAGCGGGTGAATAGGGCCAGTGTTGCGGAACTTCACAGGCTGGCGTGTCAGCATTTGCTAATTTTCCATTAGCGAAGATCACCCCGTTGTTCATCATTTCATTTTCAATACTGATGTGACAAGATATTCACTAATTAAGGATTACATATACCAACACTTGAATGCGTCTCGCCTTGAACAGGGTGATATCAACTGTCTAATAAATTTCAATCGAACTTTTCCAATCTCTCAACTTTTGTCATGAAAAAAAGAAATCAGTAATGCAAGTTATATTGCTTTTGTACGATTGATGTTCCTTAGAGGCCCTGGGACTAGAGGCCCATGGGTTCAAAATTCCAACAGAATGGCATAGTTACTTATATAGATGCAATTAGTCTGCAGAACTAAGGGTTTTCTTACCACCAAGAGAAGTAAGGGTTTTCTTACCACATCAAGCTCGTCTCTTGGTGGTAAGAAAACCCTTAGTTCTTGCACCCGGTTGTTTTGTTTGAGACCCGGTTCATTCATTTGCATGTTGAGCCAATTGTTAGGAATTGCCATTGATTTATTATGAGAATTGTTAAAACTTTGTCTGGTTTACTTTCTTATCTCCTCCACATTGGCTTTTATAGGCTTCAAATTTTGTTGCTCTTCTACTGTAACTGGAACCTGTTGATCTTCTCTCATAATGTGGTGGGGAATTCAATCAGTTTTGTTGACCATAGGCTTAATGACATTTTTTGTAGAAGGTGCTTCACATTGTTTTGCTAGATGACCTGTTGCTCTGTAGTTAAAACATTTCATGGAAGTTCTACAGTCCATCATCTTATGACCTCTTGCAAGACAACGAAAACATCGCCCCTCAGAAAGAAGTGTAGCATGGTATTAAACATCGTGTCCAATCCAAGTTTCACCCGAGTCCCGTGCTCGTGCGAGTTTTTCAGCAAAACTCGGTTGAACAGTGCTTGACTCGGCCGAGTTAGCAGATTTTCTGGCTGAGTCAGACCGAGTTAAGCCAAGTTAGACTGAGTTTTGGCCGAGTTAGCAGAGTTGTCTCGGTTGGATGAGTTATATGCAGAAAATTGATAAAATCAGGGTTAAATCGAAACAATTGGCCGAATTTTCATTCGTTGCCTTGTCTCTGGAGCAAAGTTTTTGTTTTTGTAACTCAAATCGGACCAATTTTTGGCAAGACAGCGGAAAGAATTTGGGGGAGTCGCTATTCAGAAAGGGGGCAGTCACGTGTCAGAAAGAAGAAGGAGGTTAAATGATTATAAAATTTTGAATAGTCTTGGTGTACATATGGTGTACAGTTTTGTTTTGAAAATATAACATGGTTTATTGTGGATGTGCATACCGGTTATTAAGTAGAAGAGGTCAGCTGTCTGAAATATGGACTAGGTTATTAACATGATTTTATTAAAGAAGAGTGTGCGGTCTAAACAAGAACCAGTTATTGAATAGTAAATAGGGAGAAGTGAGAGAGATGTGAAGAGAGGAGAAAAATAGAATCCACAAGAGCATTTTGTTAAGAATTTGAGAGGAGTGTATTTTGTTCTATGTTTTGAAAAAAGAGGACACAATGTAAAATTTTCCGATCTAATAGTTGGGTACCTTTTCTCTTAAAAAAAAACTAAAAGGAAGAATAAAAATAAATCGCAGTGGTAATTAATAGGCAATAATAATTGTTCCTTTTAAAGTCTTTTTATTTTTTCTTTTGCTTTGAAATGAGTAAGAAAGGGTTAGTTATTGTTATTGTTTGAAATCAAAGTAATAATATTGCCACACTACTACAAAAACTGGCTTTGTACACTGCACATTGTACACGGATTTGGCAATTATATTAAAAACAGTGTACCAAACATGAGTCCAAAAGATCCGCACGATTTCTACACGGATAATTAGTTAATAATCAGTGTAGAATTATTAGAGAGAGCTACACGGTTTATTAGAAACCACAAATCCGTGTGTAAAGAAGTGGGTGTGCAAATAATTGAGAGAGCTACACGGTTTATAACTAATTATCCGTGTAGGAACATTATACACGGCTTTTTGATAATATAGCCGTGTAGAATTCTTGACATTGTACACGACTTTATAACTAAAAAGCCGTGTAGAAATAGGTGGAGAGCTACACGGATATATAACTAAATAGCCGTGTATAATAGTGTAGGGTTTTATTATCTTCCCTTCCAGAGCGCCGTTTTGATCAAGTTTTTAGTTCATACATCTCGAACTGAGCTTTTTATTTCTGCGAATTGATCGAGGCCAGCAGCTGAGATCTGAGATCTTTGAATTAAGTTTGTATTTTCTCCTCTCCATCTTTCTAAGGTTAGTAATATGTATTTAAATCATTTTCTT
Source organism: Carex parvula (assembly GCA_025461045.1). NCBI lineage: Eukaryota > Viridiplantae > Streptophyta > Magnoliopsida > Poales > Cyperaceae > Carex > Carex parvula. Next base: position 44,125 of record JAJGRW010003402.1, read on the forward strand.
TCTCTAATTTTCTGTTATTTAGGCTTATTTAATTAGGTCATTTCATGCATTCTTGAATTCTTAATTTTAGATGTAATTAATTAGTGTACGTATTGTGGTCCAATAACCGACCTTTAGATGCTTTTAGGTCCATGCCCGTTCAAAATTAATCCAATAGGGATTAATTTTGGATAGTCCCCGTTTTGGGACTGCTCTTTGAATATTATGTCTCATTTAGGATGTGAACACATATTAGCGGGATTTAATTAGTATTTGAGGAAAGTTCGACAGTATTTTCCCTTATTGCTCCTACGAGTATGTGGTTCGTACGCATACTTGGGGAGTTAAGGGGAAATGCTGCCGAATTTTTGTCAAATACTAATTAAACCTCGCTAATATGTGTTCACATATGAGACATAATATTCAAAGAGTGGGTTAGGATTGTAAACCGGCCCTTTGTAAGCCCAAAATTTTGTACACGAAGGAGAATGTTGACCATGCATGATTAATTGATCAAATCATTTTTTTAATTTAATTTACAGATGGATCGAAGCTGGATGTATGAAATGCGACGTGACAGTGAAGAATATTTGGTTCGCGTTGATGAGTTTATAAAATTTGCTGAGAGTTATAGAGTGAATAAAAAAGAAGAAGACATTTTATGTCCTTGTAAAGATTGTAAAAATTTATTAAGATTTTTGGACATCGAAGAAATTAGAGCTCATTTGATTTGTCGGGGATTTAAGAAGAGATATACATGTTGGTTCATGCATGGTGAGAAATTTGGGGAAAGTAGTAGTGCCAAAAAGGATTGTAATCGTGAATTGAATGATGAGAATGTTGGAATTTCTGATAATTTTGAACTTGATTGGAACGAGGATTATGAGAGTGCCGAATATTCTGATATTAACGTCGAACCCGAAAATGACGATGATGAGATGGAGAGGAATTTTGATGAAAATGTAGAACACGAGTTTACTGAAAATTTGGAGGATATGTTACGTGATGTGGAAGATGAAATTAGTGATAAAAATTATGATAAATTTCAAAATTTGTCTAATGAATCTAAGAAGCCGTTGTATCCCGGGTGTACCAAATTTACAAAACTGTCAGCTGTGTTGAAATTATTAAACTTAAAAGCAGACAATGGTTGGAGCGATAAGAGTTTCACGTCCTTATTACAGCTTTTAGGAGAAATGCTCCCAGATAACAACGAGTTACCCGGTACAACATATCAGGCAAAGAAGTTGATATGTCCAATGGGGTTGAAGATCGAAAGAATACATGCATGTCCGAATGACTGTGTATTGTATCGTAACGAGTACGAGGCCATGCATGTCTGTCCTAAATGCGGTGTTTCACGATATAAACGTCGTAAGGACCAGGACACTGATGATTGTAACGAGGACACAAGTGGCCGACCTCCGGCTAAGGTGTTGTGGTATTTGCCGATAATACCGAGATTCAAACGGTTGTTTGCGAATCCCAAAGATGCAAAATTATTGCGCTGGCACGAAGAAGAGCGCAAAAATGACGGTAAACTAAGGCACCCGGCTGATTCTCCTCAATGGAGAAACATTGACAGACATTTCAAAGAATTTGGTTCTGAACCGCGGAACCTTAGGATTGTGGTGAGCTCAGATGGAATGAGTCCGTTTGGAAGTATGAGCAGTCGGCACAGTACTTGGCCAGTTCTTTTATGCATCTACAATCTTCCTCCTTGGTTGTGCATGAAACGCAGATATATAATGATGTCATTACTAATCCAAGGACCCAGACAACCCGGAAATGACATAGATGTATATCTCGCACCATTAATCGAGGACCTCCAAAAATTGTGGCGTGATGGCGTCCCGGTGTGGGATGCGTATATGAAAGAGACCTTTACCTTGCGGGCCATGGTATTTTGCACCGTAAATGATTTCCCCGCGTACGGGAATTTGTCGGGTTACACTTGTAAAGGAGCAAAAGCGTGCCCGATCTGTGAAGATGACACGCAGGTGCTGAGGTTGAAAAATTGTCAAAAGAATGTATTCATGGGGCATCGTAGGTTTCTTCCTATTAATCACCCATATCGTAAGAAGAAGATGGCATTCAACGGGAAAATTGAGCTTGGAGTGGCTCGTCATCCATTAGACGGGGAGAGTGTCTTCGAACGGGTAAAAAACATTGATGTTGTTTTTGGAAAATGCGCCAAAGCACTACCGAAGAATATTTGGAAAAAGAGGTCCATATTTTGGGAGCTACCGTACTGGAAATATTTAGAAGTGAGGCATTGCCTAGATGTCATGCATGTCGAAAAAAATGTCTGTGACAGTTTAATTGGTTTATTATTGAACATTCCGGGGAAGACGAAAGATGGTATTAAAGTGAGAAAAGACATGGTAGAGATGGGAATACGACCCGAGCTCGCACCGCAGGAGAAAGGGAAGCGCACATACCTACCCCCCGCACTGTGCACAATGTCAAAGAAAGAGAAAACAAGCTTCTGTGAATGCCTCAATGGTATAAAAGTCCCATCAGGATATTCTTCGAATATTAAGAAGTTGGTGTCGATGAAGGACTTGAAACTGGTCGGTCTGAAATCTCACGACTGTCATGTTTTACTGACACATATAATTCCGGTTGCAATTCGGGGAATTTTACCAAAGCACGTTCGTCAAACCATTACGAAGCTTTGTTCTTTCTTCAATGCAATAAATTCCAAAGTGATAGACCCTCTAAAATTGGACTCTTTGCAAAAGGAGGTCGTCGTTACTCTTTGCCAACTTGAGATGTATTTTCCGCCATCTTTTTTCGATGTCATGGTTCACCTTGTTGTTCATCTTGTGAGAGAAATTAAGATTTGTGGTCCCGTGTTCCTTCGGTATATGTATCCATTCGAGAGATACATGGGCATCTTGAAAAAATACGTAAGGAACCGACATCGACCCGAAGGCAGCATTATAGAAGGATATTCTACGGAGGAGGTGGTTGATTTTTGCACCAACTACTTGACCGGTGTGGATCCTATTGGCGTTCCAAAATCTCGATACGAGGGAAGGCTCCAAGGAGTCGGGACAATTGGGTTGAGAGCCGTAGTTGCTGATCTAAATGAACTACAAAAGGCACATTTTATTGTACTACAACACATGACAGATGTTGCTCCCTATATAGATGAGCACATGACAATCCTTCAACAACAAAACTACACGAGGAGTCAGAAGTGGCTTACTAACGAGCATAATCGTTCTTTTATAGGATGGCTGAAAGAAAGAGTGCAGTCACACCCCGTACCTGAAATTGTTAAACTACTTGGCGCAGGACCCCAAATTGTTGTTAGAACATTCCAAGGATACGAGATTAACGGATATACATTTTATACTAAATCCCAGAGTGATAAGAGCACGATGCAAAACAGTGGGGTGACGTTGGTGGCGACCTCTCAAGAATTCAGTAGATCCGGAGATGGCCGGGCTGTAATAGCATCAAAGTCATATTATGGCGTTATTCAAGAAATTTGGGAGCTCATTTACAGTCCTCGCCTGAGCATTCCCGTGTTTCGGTGTCAATGGGTCGAAGACCGAGGTGTTAAAGTTGATAACGACGGGTTCACACTCGTTGATTTAAACAGGGTTGGGCACGTTGACGATCCGTTTATACTCGCCAAGCAAGCCACCCAAGTCTTTTATGTACAAGACCCGAGTGATGATAGGTTGAGCGTCGTTCTATCCGGAAAAAGAAGGATTGTCGGGTAGAAAATGTCGTCGATGAAGAAGAGTACGACCAGTTCGATGAAGTACCTCCATTTTGTACCGATGTGCAAACTGAGGTAGCAACACTTGAAGGGGTAGATGAAGCTGACTACATGCGGTCCGACCACAATGAAGGATTATGGGCCGAGGGTACCGTTCAAATAGTGGAAAAAAGGAGAAAAAGGAAAAAAAAAGCATAATGTGTAATATTTATTTTGTTTAAGACCGTGTAGCTTTTAATATTGCAACTTTAGCTTGTAATATATCAAATAAAAAAGGAAAAAAAGAGGGAAAAAAAGAAAAAAGCATAATGCGAGTAATAGTATTATCAAATATTATCAAATATTATCAAATATTAGTTTAATGCTTATAATGAAGGATTATGTTTAATGCTTATAATATTATCAAATATTAGTATTAGTTTTTGAAAATATTAGTTAAAACATTTAATAATAAAATAAAATAAATATTAGTTAAAATATTAGTTTTCACTAAATATTAGTTAAAATATTTAATATTAGTTAAAATATTTAAGGAAGGATTATGTTTAATGCTTATAATATTATCAAATATTAGTATTAGTTTTTGAAAATATTAGTTTTCACTAAATATTAGTTAAAATATTTAATATTAGTTAAAATATTTAAGGAAGGATTATGTTTAATGCTTATAATATTATCAAATATTAGTATTAGTTTTTGAAAATATTAGTTTTCACTAAATATTAGTTAAAATATTTAATATTAGTTAAAATATTTAAGGAAGGATTATGTTTAATGTTATAATATTATCAAATATTAGTATTAGTTTTTGAAAATATTAGTTAAAACATTTAATAATAAAATAAAATAAATATTAGTTAAAATATTAGTTTTCACTAAATATTAGTTAAAATATTTAATATTAGTTAAAATATTTAAGGAAGGATTATGTTTAATGAAAATATTATGTTCAACTTTATCAAACATTTAATATTAGTTAAAATAAATATTAGTTAAAATAAATATTAGTTAAAATATTAGTTTTCACTAAATATTAGTTAAAATATTTAATATTAGTTAAAATATTTAAGGAAGGATTATGTTTAATGAAAATATTATGTTTAAAATATTATGTTCAACTTTATCAAACATTTAATATTAGTTAAAATAAATATTAGTTAAATAAATATTAGTTAATATTAGTTAAAATAAATATTAGTTAAAATTGTCAAACTTCGGTATATGAAGTATTGCGGCCCGCAACCATTCAGAGAACTTTACTGAACCTGGGACCCACCTGTCGGACCAATTTATACACGGACATTTAGCTAATAGTCCGTGTAGAAAGGGTAGAGAGCTACACGGCCTTTTAGCTATATGTCCGTGTAGAAAGGGTAGAGAGCTACACGGCCTTTTAGCTATATGTCCGTGTAGAAAGGGTATTTGCACACGGCCTTTAGAGTAAAGTCCGTGTATAAAGATCTTTGTACACGGTCTTTTAAGTTAAAAGTCCGTGTATAATGAGAAAAACACTATTATTCGAAATCCTTCTCTTCCAAAATTTTCACAAGTCCGAAAAGAGAATACACATCAGTTTCAAAAACCCTCACAGAGAAGATTTTGCTGAGCCTTCTCCGAGCTCTTCACCGCCTCCCCGCCTCGCCGCCTCGCCGCCTCACCACCTCGGTCTCTCTCCACCTCGGTCTCTCTCTCTCTAACCAGTGGTCTCTCTCACCCGTGGTTAGCTCTCTCTCTCTCGTTATTTTTCTTATTGGGTTTGAACCCGTTAGACATGGTTGGTATTTGTTATTTTTTCGGCATCTTGGTCTATTTATGTATTTGGTTTAGGTCACTTGTTATCGAGGAATACACACCATCTCGATTGTTGTTGACGATGTCAAAGGTAGCGGTCACCGTGCTTGTTTCTTGGCTACTCACTCATTAATAGCTATTATATATTGTAGTCGGCCACTTCTTCAGAGATGATTCTTACTGGTTTCTCCTATAGGAAATTGCTGCTACTTATTTACATGGAGTTATTAGCTATAGTAGTTTATTTTTTTTTTATGTTTCTATGTGTTGGAATTATAAAATTTGTTATGTAATGTTAGTTGATTAATGATGAAGGGAGAAATATCATATAGATATCTAAATTTTACTCCTCCCTTTCTTATAAGAATATCTACTGGTAATAGTAATTGATCAATTTGTTTTAAATAACTCATCTTTCGTGGAGGGATCAATTAAAGAGGTTAATTAGCAAGGAGTTGGTTGATTAAATAACTCATCTACTGGTAATAGTAATTGATCAATTTGTTTCTATGTAGGTTAATTCAAATAATCTAGGATATATGTCAACAAGTGATTGATTAATCTCTTGATGAATATAGGTTATATGTCAAAAGTTGGTTGATTAATCTAGGTTATATGTCAAATGATTTGATCTTTAATTTCATGCAGCACCATGTCGAATGAAAATGAGTACGAGGATATGATGGAAGAAGAGGAGCAGCAAGCTACTGCCTCGTCAGAAAGAAGGAGAAGAGGGCCTACAATGTGCACGAGTCATTCTGAGCAGACCCAACCCAAAATCTGGTTCACAGAAGACGGGCGTGCGCAGGGACCAGAACGGCTGAAATACTCAAATTGGTGTACGAGCTTCGTGAAACAAAATGCGAGTATCCTTGTTGAGAGATGGGATCATTTCGAGAAAGAGGTGAAGGACGAGTGGTGGAACACGGTGAAGGTAAAGTGTCTAACAACTCTTCTCTTGAATTTTCACTTATGTATGATCTATATTTAAATACACTAAATTTTTGTGTCAATCAGGCTCAATGGAACATCCAGAGTGATGTTCCAAAGAATAAGACGTTGAAGATTATGAACAATGGATGGAAGCAATACAAGAGCACGTTGAAGACGGAGTTCATGGAGAAAGGGAAAAATCCGGTCGGCTACTACAAATGGCTAAAACAAGAGGACTGGGATGCGTATCAAGTTTTGAAGTCTACTGAAGAGTTCCAGGTATCTAACTCGTGCCAAATTTATGCTTATTCTTTCTCGATTTGTACTTATCTTTCTAAAACTAACTGATCGTTATTGTCTTGTTTCCGTGAAGGCAAAGAGTGATAAAGGCAGGAGGACCGTTGCCTTTAACAAGTATCCACACCATCTAGGGTCAGGTGGTTATGAGGGTAAGTCGGTAGAATGGAGGAAAGTCCTGGATGCGAACAAGGATTCTGACTCACCCGTGGTTAGGATCCAAAATCCTAGGGGCAAAGATTGGGTCATGGGTAGAGCCGAGGTAACCGCTGACGGGAGGATAGTACTCCCAACGGAGTTGCAAAGCGTGGCTCAAAGAATGGTAAGAGTCATTTATAACTCCGAAAGTACGTCAATTGTTCTTTTGCTTTAACTAATTCTTCTACTTGAACAGTTGGAAGTGGAGGAGGAGGTCAACTCGGGTGCCCGGAGTGTCGAACGACAAAATGATTCCTTGTCCGCGGCGCTCGAGAATCCAGAACACCCGGGTCGAGTAAGGGGTGTAGGGGTCTACAGGGGCTGGAAGGAGGTGTTCCGAGTGGAGGGAGAGAAACCTCGAAGAAAATCTCGTGCCAAGGTAAACAAAGACGAGATAGTTGCGCAGATACGCGCGGAGGTGAGCAAAGAGTACGACGCAAGGTTTGCTGAGATGGAAGCAATGTTGACACAAATTAGATCAGCAACTACGCAGCCATCCGAGCAACCACCTCCCATTTCGCCGGGAATTCGGCGAAGTAGTCAAGCATCCGGCACGTGGGGCGCGAACGACGATTTGGATAATCTCAAGGTAATCAATACTTCTTCATAATCTAAAGGTATTTAAAACCTGTTTGCAACCTTGTTGGACAATATCGCATCACTAGAATAAACAACTTTTCTATAAATTTGCAGGACCCCAGAGCATGCGACCTCGTCCTGCGGAATGGCAGTGTTTCTATGATCGTTGCTAAGGGCGTTGTACATCCACTCGCCAAAAGTGTACACAATACTCAGCTAAGACCCGACCATGCATGCGTGCAGGTTGAGTTAGTCGTGGATGGATGGCAGCGCGTACCCCTTCCTGTCCCTACCGACGACGCGGTTGTGCTTGATGACGCACGGATGTCATTTGTCCAATGGCCCAAGAGTCAGATTGTTTTGGATCAGGTAATTCATAAAAAAATTCATTTATTTTTTACATTCAACTCATTCTTTTTGAAATACTAGAATAATACATCTATAACTTGATACAGACGCGAGGAGATGATGTTACCGGTACGGCTCTCTCACCGGTACGTCAGGAGGTGGCTTGCGACATCGCGCCTGACGCGCCACAATCACCGCCCCGTCCTATGGTCACAGAAGAAGAATACAGCCGTTTGCCCAATGATTTGCGCCTTCTCCACGACTACTTGATGACGGCGCCCGACGGCATGGAGGCTATCATCATCCCTGTCCCACCTGGGATGTTTCTACACGAAGGCAGGCAGCTCCTGCTGTCGTTCAGAGACTTCAAGGACCTCTTCCACCACTCGTCATCCGACAAATGGCTCGATGTTTCACACATCACCATTTTCCTCATGTTAGTGATATTAAAATATTTTCATTATTGTATAGAACTCAAATATATATTCTAATTACAATATGATGAATTTTCAGGAAGCTAGTCCGAAACTGTGATGAGATGGTTGAAAGGAAGAACTTGTGCGTGTTTCTGGACCCCGAGAAAGTGAGTTCTACGGCAGCGACATATTATCCGGATATGGCTATCGAGTACATGTGTTCTGCGATGCATCGTGCTAAGGCGGAGGAGAAGAAATTCATTCTCATGCCATACCACGAGGGGTTAGTTCTAATCTTAACTTATTTGTTGTTTATATTTTAATTAAAGAATTGTATAAAGGAATTAAAAGTTAAACATAAAAAAATGAAATCACACCATCAATCATAGCAAATACTCGTGTGACTTTTATATGCTAAAGTACTATAATTCTTCTCCTCGATCCAACAGCAAACATTGGTGCACGATTCTCATTGTGCCGTACTTAAGTGTGGGCATAATTATTGATTCTTGTAATCCAGCAGGAAGGACCGCGGCTGCCGCCAAGTGCAAAGTTATCTTGCCTTTTGTGAATAAGTAAGCAATAATAATTCTATAGGTTTGCATTTCTTTCAATCATATCAAATTATAAAATTGCTAATTACATTCACTCACTTTTGTAAGGGCTTTTGTGAAATATATTAAAGAGGGAGGATCAGATAGCACGGGCACGCGCAAGAAAAGCAAGTTGAATTGGAAGTACATGGTGGTGAGCACACTTTATGAGTTAGAAATTTCATATCTTGTTAAAAAAATTATTGTCATTCTAACAAATGCCGCTAAATGTAAATTTCAGAGCCCGCAACAGAAGGAGGGTTGGGAATGCGCTTATTACACGATGATATTCATGTTTGACTTTGTCGAAAGAATACAATTCGAATTCCCAAAAGCGGTATGTACTTCATATATGAATTTCCTATATAATAAGCAATTGATATCTACCTTTTCTGAAATACTAACTATTATAAAATTATAATTTTGTAGAATGTGACAAAGCAAGATCATTACTCTTCGGATCAGATCGACGATGTGCGGTGCATGTGGGCAAGGTGGTTTGCCATGGAATTTTGTAATCCTCGATATGGATTTGCATAATTTTGTCTAATTTGGTGTATATGAATATTGTATAATTTATTGCATATGGATTTCTGGCTAATCTGAAAAATATGAATTTCTTGCTAATATGGATTTATTGCTAATCTGGAAAATATGGATTTCTTGTTATATGAAATCTGGAAAATCTGAAATATATAGTTCTGTAACAAAAATGGCTAGCAAAACTGGAGGCTAGCCGAAAAACAAAAAATACAAAAAAAAAAAAAAAATGTACTTTCTACACGGACATTTAACTAAAGTCCGTGTAGAAAACAGATAGCTACACGGTCATTTAGTTAAATGTCCGTGTAGAAAGAGGAGAGCTACACGGACATTTAACTAAATGTCCGTGTAGAAAGAGTCAAGCTACACGGTTTTTTAGTTAAAAGTCCGTGTACAAAAAGAATCGTACACGGTTTTTTAGGTAATATCCGTGTAGCTCGGTAAATGGAGCGCGACACATTCTGGTCTTTGTACACGGCTGTTTGTGATGTTATACGTGTAGAATCTTTAAAATTGCACACGGCCAAAAGTCCGTGTGTAGTTATTGAACTAATCGTACACCCTCGATTTAAACACGGTAGGAAATCCGTGTAGCTCTTCCTTTATTGTCCGTGTATAATCTCTTTTTTTGTAGTAGTGCCAATTGAGAAAACCGATGATTCAATGAAGATCTTTAGAAATTCGGCTGCTGCACTACAAAAAGAATTCACATCCTCCCAGAATAGAGAATCGTTTACAATTACTTGATGTTGACCATTCTTTTTAACTTGACGCGAATCTCAAAGCCCAATAATACTGCCCATGCACTAGCCCCAATCTCATAGCGGTTGAGAGTTAATCTCAAACTGTAAAGTGAAGGGAATCTTTTACAGTAATGGAGAGGATACTTGTCCGTACAAAAAGGGAAGTATATCGACAATAATACTTATTTTGATAATTTATAAAATAATTACCAAATTAATTCTTGCCTAAAAAAAATTTAATTCAGAAAATAAAACTATATGTATGTTCTAAATAGATAGATCAGTTGTGTATTTAATGTGATGCAATTTGAAAATATTTGGCAACATATTATCTGCTAATAAAATTAAATGGTTAATTTTGTACCGATCAATAATCTTCAAGTTGCTAATTTTATTTCAATAAATTTAATCAAAATATTTCAATAATCTTTCAACAATCTTCAAGTTCTAAATAGATAGATCAATTGTGTATTTAATGTGATGCAATTTGAAAATATTTGGCAACATATTATCTGCTAATAAAATTAAATGGTTAATTTTGTACCGATCAATAATCTTCAAGTTGCTAATTTTATTTCAATAAATTTAATCAATTAATGTGCCAGACTTTTGTACATCAATTATATATTATTTTGTGTTGACATAAAACCCGCACATCCAATATTCGAAGATGCCATATATATCTCTTTTATCTTACAAGTTGCAATTTGTACTCTCTAACTACTCTCTCATCTTTTTTTTTTTTATGGTTGACGGCGAACTGCCGTCAACAGATATATTGATACTAAAAAAGGTTATTTACAAAGTCAATTAGTTCACAATGAATTACAATAAAAAACCATCTCTAACAACATGAAATGGAAAAGCCAATCATCTCACCCCAATGGCTGCTAGTAAAACGCACTAGGCGCTCCCATGATCGCATGGCCCCAGTTTTGTCCTCGCTTGCCCTCCTAAACTAGTCAGCCCGTGACCATAAGAATATATCCATTGTCGTATCATGGATTAGCATATGCACCGGTTTCCTTTTATCCGAGAACAATCGCCTGTTCCTCTCCCTCCATAAGGCCCAACTCCCACCGCCCAGATTCTATTAGAAGTCTTGATAACCTGTTTGGACTGACCCATCTGAGTTAAATCCCAGTTCGCATGTGTGTTAATTACATTCCGGCGGTAGTTGTAATGAGAAAATAAACCACTCCAAAATGCCCTGCATAGGAGCAGTCCCACATAATATGGTCCCTGGTTTCCATTCTGCTATCCCTACACAAATAGCAACCCGTTTGGACCATGCATCACCTGTTGTGAAGTACCTCCTGCGTTAGAATCTTGTTATCCATCATCAACCAAATAAAAATGCTAATCCTTTGTTGGTGTTTTTAGCTTCCATAATAATTCCTGGTCTGGCGAGATGCATCCTCTAACTACTCTCTAATCTTATTAATCAAAATTTCTAATATTAATATAACTCTTCTTTCACCTTGCAGGATTTACACCTGTTCCATATAGCAAAACGGATGGTGAAGTCACTGATTTAATTGACAAGACAAATTGAAACTTAAAGATTAAAGAAAGATTCGTGGTATGCCAAATGTGTCTAGGTTCACTGAACCTGTCTCACAAAAGAAACGCGTGTCTATATATATACACATATGAGTAGGGTTAAAATGCATCATTGGCTTTGTGCTTCAATCATGCTCTACATTCTTATTTTTATTTTCAAAGTGCGAACAGTCGATCCGAACTGTTCACCATGATTTTTGTATTAAAATGTGCTTGGAGATTAACTTTTATATTTTTTGAAATTTTTTTACCAACTTTTTAGATAGGTACAAAATCATTGTTTTTAGAAGATTCTGGACCATTCAAAACAGTGATTTTGTTCCTATCTAAAGTTATCCAAAAACAGGATATATATATATATATATCCTGTCTAGCAGTCTCTTTTAATTAATGCACCCGGGCCCCATGGATAGCTTATAGTCTTCCCACTACAAATATCAGACCTTTGTTCTGAGGAGGAAGTCAAAATATATAGCCATGGTGCTGGAGAAGAAGAGGAGAGCGTAGAGTTTCTGGAGGCATGATGGTTGGAGTTCCCCCCTGATTTCACTTCATTGTAGTTCCTATGTCTTAACGCTGTAGTTTATATTATTTTCCTTTTTTCTTTTTTTTCAATGGTAGAAGTTAGTACAAGAAATTGTGAAATATTTAATAGATGCGCGCGACTGAGTATGTCACATGTTTAGTCAAATTACTTTCTCAGGTGAAACTTGTTTGAGACTTGTTTGCTTAATTGACAGAAGTATGCAGAGGTGGCAAAATTTGATCCAACACATGGAAGACCCGACCCGATCCAAACCAATCCGATCCGATTTGATTTTGTTAAAGCTGACCCAACTCGAAAATCTGTCTTTGGGTCATTAGCAAATTAAGTTGTGAAATCCTTTATTTGGGTTGAAATTTCAATTTTGTTCTGTTTGAACAGGAGAAATGAATGCTGCTTTCTGTTTCGTAATAGGTCAAATTTTGAGATTTTTTTAGTCTATTCCGTATTTTGTCTTGATTAACACGTTGTGATTTTGGTCATGTACATGTCGTGTCGTAACCAATTAATTTTTCACGTATTATGCTGTGTTGTGATCAAAATGATGATGGATGGTCATGCAATGATCAAATATGTTGTGAGTGATTACATTAGTGTAACTAATGTTTGATCATGTTTACTGTGTTATGTGCCGTTTTATGTCGTGTTACGTGCTGTGATCAAGACAATTTTCGTGTTGTGTGGTGTTGTGTTTTGTTTTGCTAAGTATTGATAACAACATGCGATAATTACGACGTGCGATACACGAGTCACGATATGTAACCGACACGCATGCCATAGTGTTTCGTATCTTATTAGCCATTATGTTCTGTACTGGAGCCGACTTCGATCGGTGTGTCATTTTTCTCAAATCTATGCAGGACTTTATTTACTTTTAAAATATCCTACTGATGATTACTAATAATGATAAAAAATCAAGATTTATTTCTTCAAAATCTTAAATTGTGGATTGGTTAATAATTAAAAAAACTCAAATTGGATCGGTTTTTTTAAGGGATTTTAGATCCGATAAAAGAGAGATTTATTTCTTCAAAATCTTATATTGTGGGTTGGTTAATAATTAAAAAGCTCAAATTGGATTGATCTATTTTTATTTAATGGGATTTTAGATCAGATTTTGGAGACATCCGGAGGGTATTTGGGAATTTCACATCCCACTTGACCACTTCTATCTTAAATATCACTCTACTTGAATTGCTAGGAACTCGTCCAATGTATCCCAGTAACATTTTTCTTACCCAAATGAAAAATGATGCATCAGTGAATTAAAAATATATATAATTGAAATAAACGAAGGTATAATAAATCTTGATGATAAATGATAAGGATAATGAATTCTGTAAAACTATAGACACTGATTGATTGAAGTGGAAGGTTGGGCATGCTGCAGGCCCGACAAGATATTATTGCATTTTAACTTTAGGTACTGATTGATTGTCTTTGTCTTCGTATAAAGTTGAAAGGGTCCTATATTATATATAGCAGTAAATCATATAAGCAGCATTTGAACATAGTTAGTTATGAGTAGGCATTTATACTGGAACAAAAAATTGGTTGGAGACCACAACAGGGGGAATTTTCCAGAATTCGGATCCTCTTAGAGTTAGTGGATCTAGATTGTTCTTTTAACTTTGCACGAATCACAAATAATACTGGCTGTCTATGCTATTCCGAATAGGTACTGTTTTTTAATTAATCTGACACCTTAAAGTAGTGAACCTCACCTTATATATATATGAGATTTTTTACCGAGTGGCTCTCTGTGCTATTTCAAATAGGCATTGTTTTTTAATTAATCTGAAACTGTAAAGTAGTGAACCCCACCTTACATATACATGATATTTTCTACTCAGCGGATAGAAACGATAGCAGAGACAAATAAGGTGATGGTTTACAGAAAACAAGGGTTTCTATTTTATTTATTGGTAATCTATCAACAACCATTTTAATCTCCCAAAAAAATGTAATCGGCTTTGGCAACTAACAATCTGGCATCAATTCATTAATATTGTGATCCCCTTAGAAGGTGGCTAGATTACATGTCTTATAGCATATATAGTCCAGGTTCAATGAACATGCCTTAGAAGTTAAGTAACACGTTTGTTGTTAAATGTTAACAGGGGCGGAATTAATTAATTAAGATTTAAAGTTTGATTGACTTTCAATCTAATATTCCTTCCACGATGATTACGTAAAAATTGTTCACCTCGTATGTATAAATATTTCTGCACATAGAGTTAAATAGTTGAGAATGACAATATTAATATTTTTAATTAGAAAAAAAAATTTACTACTAGAGCTTTGTTGTTCCCCGGGTAGTTATGCCCCCCCCCCCCCTCCCTCCCCATGCAGTTATTGTACGGGGATGATTTGAAAATTTTAGTGCGGGCGTCCAATATTTATATGTTGATTATATAGTTTGTCGTTCACAATTTTAATGTCCGCAGACATGAATGATAGATATTTTAATTAGTACTATTTTTTAAAATAGATTTACTAATTAAATTAAAATTCAATTCATGTAAAAGTCTTATGTTATTTTATGTAATTAATCAGAGATTTTTTTAACACTGATAGATTAATTTTGTGGATAATTACTGTAATTTGTGTGACGCTACTCTTCTAAATCTTATTTATTTAATTAATACCAGTGTTCTAAATAGCGCGCTATAGCGGCGCTATAGCGCCGCTATAGCGTTTTTGGACCCCAAACGCTACGCTATGACATCAAAATGCGCTATTTGCGCTACGGCCGCTATAGAGACCGCTACAGCGCTATAGCGGTCCGCTATTCGCGCTATTTGCGCTATACAATATGAGTTTTTTTTTTTAAAGCAATTTATATGGGTTTTAAATAAAGATAAAAAAAAATCTCGAACCGAAATTGAATTTGTTGCTACTTGCTACAGATAAATCAATTTGAAATTGGAAATAGAAATTGAAATTTGAATAGAAAAAAAGTCCAAATCGAAAATAAAATTTGAATAGAAAAAAAAAAATTATGTCATGAATCATGATGCTTAAGATATTTTTAATAGGAAAAATCGATAGTTTATGATATTACTATAGATATTTTGAACCGCAATTTGAACTTTGTACTGGTTCAATATGAATATTATAATTTCTTAATTACTTTGGTGTTATTTATTGTTCTATGAGACTTTAGATAATGTTGATATTTAGTACAAATATTGAATATACGAAATGTAAAAAAAAAAAACGCTATTTGGAATAGCTTCCGCTATAGCGACGCTATTCGCTATAGCTTTTTTTTTAGCCTTCCCGCTACGACGCTATAAACGCTATTTAGAACCTTGATTAATACTTCACCGTTTTCATTTTTTTTACGAATTAGCGCAGATAGAAGAAGAATAATTTGATATTAGATCCATTGCTAATATTTGTAGATTTAGACAAAGACGTTGCCACATAAACTAATTAAAATGTATTCTTGGCTATATACTTAATTAAAAATAGTTGATTAAATATTGCGGGTGCGCCTTTTCAGCCCCCCATGTTCCGAGGATTCACATCACCAAATTAGGTAACATAATATTTTTCTGTTTAGATCGGACTGTTTGATAAGAAACTGTACAAATATTAAAGGCCCTGTGTATTTCATCTAGGATCGGATTGGTCCAATTTCTAATCGGACGGTCAGAGATAAACATAAATATTATGTTACAAGTATACAAAAGAGGATGCGGATCTATGTTCCGATTCTAGCTCCCCACAATCTTTTGCTGAAAGCAACTATACTTAGCCATGTGGATTTTGCGGAACGTGGAGTATTCAAAATAATATCCAAATTAGTTGTAATACTTCAAATAATATCTAAAAATTACACATTTATTAGTAGGAATATTAAAAAAGATACGTTATTTTATTACGAACTGCATTATAGTTGTTGTTTTCAATTAAACAATTAAAAATTGCAGTCGTATTTAAAAGAATATCTAATACTTGAATAAATCATTATTTGATATTTTATTTGAAAAAAAAAAATTTATGCAAACAACAATTATAGTAAAACTCTGCACCAAATTATATCCATATATATCACATTTTTTTAATATAAATCAGTGTTTTAAATAGCACATTATATCGGCGCTATAGCGTTTTTGGAACCTAAACGCTACGCCATGACATCAAAATACGCTAATTGAGCTACGGCCGCTGTAGCGGTAATAGCGGTCCGCTATAGCGCATAGCGTGTAGCGTAAATAGCGCGCGCTATGCATAATGGGCTTTTTTGGACAATTTATATGGGCTTTAATAAAGACCCAAAAAAGTTAAATAAAAGTCCAAACCGAAATCAATTGAAAACTTGTTGCTACAGAATCATGATGCTTAAAATATTTTGAATAGAAAAATATCGATAGTTTATGATATTACTATGGATATTTTGAACTGCAATTTGGACTTTGTACTGGTTCAAATATGAATATTATAATTTCTTAATTAATTTGGTGTTATTTATTGCTCTATAAGACTTTATATAATGTTGATATTTAGTTAAATATATAATATAATTTTTGTAACAAAAAAAACGCTATGTAACATAGCTTTCGCTATAGCTTTTTTTGTAGCCTTCCCACTATGACGCTATAAACGCTATTTAAAACATTGATATAAATACATTTGGAGCGATTAAACAACTAAAACTGATAATTATGTTTGAAATAATATTTAAAACATGAACAAATTATTATTAAAGCAATTTTGATATGAGATATATATCAACTTTTACACAAAACATCTGAAGCATAACATTTACAATGATTTGCATGTATAATAGATATTTTTTATTAATTTAGATGTTATTCAGGTATTGCAGAGGAAATGGCATTGGTAGAACACGTTTGGGGGAAGAAACGTGAAGGATCTAAGTGTAAGAAATAAATCTGCTGTGATTCTAAAGAATCACACGACCATGCAATTCCAAATTCATCTATTCATTTCACTTCATGCACGAATCTCTAAAACATATAATTTTTATGCACGAATCTCAAAACAGATGAATGGGCAAATTACACTACTACAAAAAACACATTTACTATCGCTCCTTTACCATTGGGGGTCATTCCGCACGGACGGTGTATGTAACCAGGGGCAGTGCTGTAATTAATTCAAACTTTTTACCATTGGGTGGAGTTGAACCAACTGATGGCGTTGATGGACCCCTCCTTTGCCATCCGTTTTTTATATCCTATCGTTGGTTTTGAGTGTCTCTGCGATATCGGTTAGGTTATTGTACCGATGGTGTATATGTGTTGATCTTTACCATCCGTGATGTAGATGATCCGTCAGTATTAGTTTGATCAATACCAACTCTGGTATTTTTTTGAATCGATGGGGATGTTCTAAATGGATTGTTAAGTAAGTTTAGAGATATATGTGATCACTCAAAAGAGAGCGATGTTTCTTTTAATATTTATAAACTCGGAAATGCTATCGGTTCGGACTGCAAGCGCACAATCCTATCGAGTAGTATATTCGAGGTCGATCCACAGGAAATATTGGTTCAGAGTTTTGAGCGATCGAATCACAATCTTTCGAAAGGCTAGACGAAATCTGAAAATTGAGAGATGTTGTTGTGATCAATGTAAATTAGGAAGCAATTAAAAGTAATTAAAATAAAGATAGAGATGAGAATTCCTAGGATTTTGGCACACCATTGCTACTCAATCCGCTTTGATAATATATTCATGTTGCGTCTGATTTCCTGTTGTTGTTTTATGAAAGACACCACATAGGTCACTGCGGTTTATATTACGCAAGAATGACAGATCTTTCATCGAGATTCTACATAGGACACTGCGAGTTTCCTTACGTAAATGACTGATATCTTAAATACACAAGTTACTACACAGATCACTGCGATTTTCCTTACGCAAGTGATGGAACTTGGTTCGCGTTTTGTTGGTCTGGTTTATGGTTTCCCCGCTAAGGTTTTCTTCACATAAACCTAATAGATCTCAATGAGGCTAATTCATCCAAATAGTTTCTTTTACCATTAAAGCATTGTTACTACCCTAACGGACTAAACTCGATCATTGAAGTTAGATGAAGAGATAGTAAATCACAAAAGCATTTCGATTCAATAACAAGAAATCATAATCAACAGAAAATATATATATCAAAACATCAAGAGTAACAAGGTTTACTGCCTAGCCCTAAGAAAAGGAACTTAGCCGCGGAGCGGTATTGTTACAAGCACTCCTCTCTTCTCTCTTTAATAAAATCTAACCATAATTACAAAGATAAGTTATCTTCTACCTAGGGGCCTTATATAGGAGTGGAGGGACGTCTGGAGATTGAGTAGGGGCTAAGGAACTGATCTGGATACAGCTGTCGGCAGTTATTTCCCCAAGGGGCACCTTCGGTTACGGTCCGTATCAGGTGATACGGTCCGTATTAGGACCTTGTCGCTGAGGGTTTTGGTGCTTCTCACTCTATCTCCTGGTCTGTGCTAGGCTTGGTCCGTATTAGGTAATACGGACCGTAACAGAGACTTCATCGATAAGCGTCGCTGATCCGATTGACCCGATTCTATCTCCATTTGGTGTAAAATAGTCCCAAACCTGTTTTCTGCAATAAAACATAAAGAAGGGTGACAGTAGCCTTTTTCTCTAATAACTTAAACATAAGTGTGAGAAAATATGCAAAACCTAAGCCGAAACTCTACGTAAATCATCATTATTTTGACTCTAATCAATATGGTGCAATCATAATTAATGAGATAATTATTTAATAACATATGTACAAGATACCAACTCAAAAGAAAAGTAACTAAAGATTAACTGGCTCCTAATATTTTTTGTGTTATAATCATTAACAGAACAATAACATACATTGCATGCACAAATGCATGTAATTAATTAAGATTTATCATTCAACATTAATTGTCATAATTCCAAAAATAATAGAACATATATTTATAAGTATAATTGGATGATTCATAGATCAAGAAACATAATCGATAAGTTGACTGGAATGACACTATCCTATCTTGTGCTTTTCATTATAGATATCATATGATATTGGATACGACACAGACAGTGCTTTAGGCATTGTCTAGATTGGATCGCGATGATGTGAAATAGTCTCGAAACATGTTTCATGCGATAAAACATAAAGAAGGGTGACAGTAGTCTTTTCCTCTAATTAATTAAACATAAGTGTGAGATAATATGCAAAACCTAAGTCAAAATTATACGTAATTTATCATCATTTTGACTCTGATTAGTAGGCTTCTCTACCGACCAATCCATATAATTTGGAAGCTCTGAACGAGGTTCGTCAGTCTTGGTGCAGGCACTTCTTGCAATGGGTATTACCTCCTCTAAAGCATGAACAGGAAAACTAAATACTTTTGGTACATATGATGTACATTTTTGTGGGTACCAGAACAATTAATGGTTGTGTTTTGTGTGTTCACCTGATATATATGTACAATGCTGTTGGTTTTTTGGTCTCATATATACCACCAGTGGGAGTGTGATTTTTGAAAGCTCCATTGCTGGTTTTAGTTTATTCATACGGGGTGGAGGGAGCCAGGGTGTAATTCTGGTATGTCTTGGGGGTTGTCTTTGTTGCAACAGAACATATATTTTAATTAATGATGGTACTTGGCTTAATTTAGTGCTACAGATTAATTATGTTGGTTAATTTAGTGCTGCATTATTCTATATGTTTGTTGGTCTTCTATATTATCTTGCTTAATTTGCTCCATGTTATTTGTATTTGATTTGGTGCTATATATATAAAGAGAGAGGGATTATGTTGTTTATCTTGCTACATATGGAGGCTAGTCCCTAATGCAGACATATATAATTGAACAATATATATAACATAAATAGCCAACAGTCCAAAATAATAACAGCTGGCAAACTAGGTCCTGCCAATGCCAACTCAAACACAACAGATGATGTAAGACACTTTTGCAATTGGCTAATAACACCCAACAGACGATGGCGTTTCTGTATTAAACAGCTAATTTAACGACCGAAAAACTATTATTCCCATCTGTTTCTTATTTCCAACCGATGGCGTTGGAGCTGAACGCCATCGGTTCTAGCCAATGATATATGTGTATACCTTTCCTATAGGGGCGACTGCCATCTGTGCGGAATGTGATTCTTTAGAATCACAACAAATTTATTTTCGTCAGTGTAAGAGTTTCTTGTATTAAGGGTTGCAGTTTGCAAGGCTACGTGCAAGGAGCCATTAATTTATATTTAATGTTGTGGTCTTGGTAGATTCTATCAAGTATTTAAGAAAACAAAATTAATTTAGATGTTATATATTTCCGAAATTTTTATTGTTACCATAAGAAAAAATCCAAATTAAATCGTTACCACTCTGTTGGGGCTCTTATTAATTCTACCGCCCTCGCTAACCCAGTTCGCGCACCAAATAGGCTGGTGCTCGGACTGGGTTGGCGCACGAGGTGGTGCGCTGACTGGGTTGGCACACCAACCTCTTCTGCCTATTAAGGCACCAACTCAGTATTATTTTTATGTTGCGTATTTTAGATCGTTGTTTCGATTAGTTTTATGTTGCGTATTTAGATATTATTTTCATATTACTTCTTATGTTGCGTATTTTAGATCTCATATCCCGCAATACATAATACATTAAAACATAAGAACACACCATAGATAAAACATAACACACAACGATACATATTCCGCAGTCATAGTATATTAAAACATAACACACAATACATAAAACATTACCGAAAGCCTTAACCTTAATACAAAACCGAAAGTTTGTACCATAATACATAACCGAAAACCCTAACCTTAATACATAAACAGAAAGCCCTAACCATGACATTATTGGGTACGGTTCCTAGCATCCCTTCTCCTTCTCGCATTCCTTTCGAGGGTAGCTCTGTTGGTCTCGTGACCCCTTCTCCTTCCTTCCAGTATGTCCATCCACATTGGGATCCTGTTGTGTCTTCTCCGACCCAACTTCACTAACCGGTGCTCTGGTATTAAGATATCCCCTTCGTGCGGCGGCCAATCACCTTGATTGTCATACACGTGAAATTCTCCACTCCATGTGTCGATAAGCGTTTGAATGTTGTAATAGTAATTTACGAAGACATTTGGATCGTAGTTCCTACATTTTTCACACATTTGTAAGTTTCATCATCCAAGATTATTATGAAATTTTAACACACATTCGTACCTTATTTTACACACTGCCATCACATGAACACATGGTATTCCGGTGAGCTGAGGCTTTTGGCAAGAGCATTGCACCTCATGGTCATTCTGCACAACGACCTTGTACCTACAGTCTCGGGACGTGTACACCCATTTGCCTGCCTCTATGTCAAATGGGATTTTCTCGCCATGTGATGTCACCATGAATTCCCCGGATCTATTGAATGCAACCGCAGTCATTTTGTTAGTCTTCTGGATGTGCTTGTTCAGCTTCAAGTGCGTGCGAGTGGAGAAAAGTTGACCTCTTGTTGGCATTCCACGGCCTTCTCTCTTCTTTGAACGAACCATGTCAACCTCATAAAATACCGGTAATTTTCCTTTTCTGAAGGCTTCGAAACAACTTCATACACAGTTCCCAGATTTGCCCTTTTTATTGCCTCCAACAAAGGGACAATAAGCCCGTAAGACCCCTCCCAACTACCAAATGCCCGGGCAATCGCTAACTCTCTACCACGCCACAATTTGTTGTATTTTGGGACGATGCCCTCAAACCTTTCAGCAACCAGGTCCCTGATAGCTCTGATAGTAATATCAGTATTTTTTTCCAAAGAAAGTTTTATGCAGTTGGCGACCATAGAGGACGTCAACTGCGCATGATCTGACCTGGATGCATCTGCGTGGCATGTGTGCGGTACCTCATTCTTCGTGATGGCCCAAGTATTACCAAAGCATGTGGCCCTCGCAACCAACCTCCACTTGCACTTGTTGCTCTGGCACTTAAACCTCAACCTTGTTCTGTCGCTGTGTGTCTGTATGATCTCGATATTTGTCTCTATGTGCCAGTGGTGGATTTTTTCTTTCATTTGATCCTTGTCGTTGTACGTCATCCCCTCAGAAACCATTGTTCTTTCTCCAACCTAAATTGAAAATTCAAAAAATTTAAATTATTATATTTTCAAAGAAATAAAAAATTCATATAAGTTCAAAAACGAACCTCTGAACCCACAAAAAAAATGTGGTCAGCCTCTTCAAACCCCGAAGTGTCATGAAAAGCTGGAAACAGGTGTCTCTCTCCACGACCCGATATCGGCCACTTTCGCATACCCAGCACGGGATGATTGTCTTCCTCATCACTGTGATCTATTGTCTGCCCACCATCGTCACTAGCATCCCAATTTTCCTCTGCCTCCCGTTCTTCAGGATCCTCGTCTGTATTGTCAGTATAATAACGTGGTTCTGGAGTTTCAGATCGGTTCCGGCTAGAGCTGGAGGATGGAACCCGAGATCGGCCCCGACTAGAACCAACCCCCACGGATGGGGACCGACTAGGACCAGCCCCCGTGGATGGGGACCGACTAGGACCAGCCCCCGTGGATGGGGACCGACTAGTACCAGCCCCCGTGGATGGGGACCGACTAGTACCCGCTAAATTTAGGGCCCGAGTAGGACCCGTCACTGACTGATCCATGCCCCGACTAGGGTTCTGTGTACGGTTCTGTCTAGGGTTCTGTCTACGGTTCTGTCTGGGGTTGGCAACCACATATAACTCTAGGAACTTGAAAGGTGTTGTCAAATTCAATGTCATTTGAGTATACAGGGAGTTGTTGGAACCATGTTTGGTTGCCTTGGCCAATATTAATTTTGGCGGAAATTACCAGTTCGTAATAATTCGGGTCAATACCAAGTTCCTGGTACACTTTCCTAGTTATACCGGTGAAATCTAAATCCGAGCGATATTGAATATTTTCTGGGGTTGGGTACTGTAATAAGCACCATTCTGCCCTTGTAATACTTCACCACCAAAATAACAAGCAATTCCAATCATAGTTACCTGAATTACAGAACAAACTCAACATTTAATAAATTTACAAAACATTAAAAAAGTAATTAAATAATTAAAAAAATATAAAGGACTAGAGTGAAAAAAACTTACTCTTTGGTCTTTGCGAGAATGTTCTTTGCTGCTTGCTGCCTTGGGTCGAATGGAATGAGCACAGTATACTGAGTTGGTGCCTTAATAGGCAGAAGATGTTGGTGCGCCAACCCAGTCAGCGCACCACCTGGTGCGCCCACCCAGTCCGCGCACCAACCTATTTGGTGCGCGAACTGGTTTAGCGAGGGTAGTAGAATTGATAAGAGCCCCAACAGAGTGGTAACGATTTAATTTGGATTTTTTCTTATGGTAACAATAAAAATTTCGGTATATATTTCAATTAATTAAATCATAAAAATTAACAATTATTCAAATTAATTTAGAAAATATTTGTATATTAATAAGTAATATTTTTTCGTTATACATTCCATCTAGGTTGTCTATTATTTTTTTTATTTTTCATAATAACAACATTGAGGACGAATCTGGACAATTGTTTGAGGGTAATGTCAAAATACACAATGAAATATGAAACAAAAGGTGCCTACCTACTGGTCATAAACTCATAATTGATATCAATGTAAAAGATTATCTTATAAAATGTATAGTTTACATGATTTATAAAATGTTTCTCCTCTTATGTTACCATCTGAATATCCCAAAACATACATTAGCCTTGCATAAAGAATGAAAAGCAAAAGGAACTTTGTTTCTGAAAAAAATGAAAAGCAAAAGGATCTTTGTTTCTCCTCTTTTTTTGGGCCCAATGGCCATGGCCGTTTCCTTTTCTCACCACATTGGCATCTGTGACTGTGAGAGGAAAATTATATAAAACTCAAAAGGCAGCTGGGGCAGTATTGCGTCCAGGTTCAATGTATTCACTTGGTTGACTTGAAATTTTGAATCTCGGCCCCGTTCATCTCCTTTCTGATAAGATAATTAATTGGGAATAAGGTCTCTATGTCAATACAGCTCGCATTGGAAGGGATTGATCAACCAACAGTCCGAATAAATATCGATCGGGACCTACTAATAAATGGAGAATACACGCAGTGCTGTTTAGACATTGTAACAGTTGTATGTTATCCAGAGTTCTCTCAAATCACTTCAGCGAAAGCAAGCAATGGATTTTAGTACGTATATATTCTGGCTGAAGTGTTTGGGGGAACATCTGGCCATCATCCAACCGCCAAATTAAGATCGCAGAAGCTTGATTTCTTCAACTATTTATTTTAAAAATTCACAGTAGTTCAAGGATTTCAACCTTGGCTCTGCTCGCGTGATCGTTGAATAAGGATGCTTGGATTGCCTCCAACAATAATTTGAATTGATTTAGCCCAATTTGAAGATACCAAGAACTACCCAAGTGTGTAAGAGTTGCTGCTTTCTATTTCAGGTAATGTGAGCCTATTTTATTCTTTTTTTTTTTTTAGAGGAAAAACGATTCCACTGATTTTGGACCGATCAGGATCGGGATCGGAAGTTGCCGATCCCGATTCCGATTCCGACTTTTCCTTCTATGCTTAGAACCTTAGGTGTTGTAATTTGGTTCGTCTATATTTTAGTGGTGCTAGATTTCATGGTGCTTTTAAATTGGAATTGAGGCATTTCCGGATTACTGGTTATTTCGATCAGTTTATCTCAAAAGGTCCTTTTTCCACGCTATCAATTAGAATTACATGCACAAATGCTAAATTAGCAATAGATAGGATAATGTCCAAATTCCAAAACCATAAAGCCAGTTTCACCTTAGGAGGCATTTTTTACATTGAACATGACCAATAAAAAATAATGAAATTGGTTTTCCAAAATTAAATTAGGTTTAAAAATCTCACAAATATAAATTCTAAATTATTTTAGAAGGTTATGTCAAAGATATAGAGTTAGGGTCAGGATATGTGCGAAATGACCCAGAACCATTGTCAGAAGCCTTCTCTTTGCTAAAAAATGAGAGGTTGAGTTAGATTTATACAGTCATTATGCCTGATGTTGTTAGGAGAGTCAAACCAGCTGGCCAATATATTCTAGAAGATTTTTTTTTTTTTTTGTAAACACCAACTTAGGAGCCTATTTTGATACATACTATACTAATAAGGACATATCTAACAAAAAGTATGTACTTCGGATATTGGTTTTGAAAAAAAGATGACCCCTGGACATTACTATAAAAAAAAAAAAAAAATCAGGAAACCATAAAAACAATGACCAAGAAACCTTACGTTTTGCAAACCTTTTCCCTCCTTCATCACACATGCAAATCCAGCCGACCATCCCTCTTCACTTCTCCAAATATATGTGAATTAATGCTATGTTTTTTCATGGTCGATTTTAAGTTCAACTACATATTTTTTTTTTTTTGTTAAAAACTTGTTTAAGAATTCAAGATATCTTCAAAGTGTTTCTATTTGATGTTAAAACTTAAACAAGCATGTAGTTATATACAGTAACATTGGATGTGCAGTTTCTTGGCAAAATGCACTCAATTCTTCGTAGATAGCACCAAGAGTTCCCCCAAACACCACAACAGCCTATATATACTATGTCCTTTTAAGGTAGTGTGAAGTGCTTTTAGGGAACTCCAGGGGACAACTAGGTTTGTTCTCTCTCCATGTCTATATCCTTGACCGCCCTATTGAGCTTTTTGCACCTTAGGCCCTCCGGGGGGTGAGGGTGGGGGGGCGGGGGTGGAGGACCTATAGCCTAATTTCCCTTTGGTCACAACTCAATGATCAAATAAAATTAACTCTGACCCAACCATATAACTAAATGCTGGGTGCCACCGAGAGTTCCCCATTAAAGTGTCTCTGGGAACTCCAGATAATAATCAGCTTTAATATTTTCAACAGTAACTCTTATACATAGTGTGTGCTAGCTATATATCTTTTTTACCTTGCCTTCAAACAAACTTCTATGCCTTATATTTATAGCTGAAGCTCAGGAATTCTCATCCAACATGTTAAACAGATGAAAATGTATGCTCCTTAAGGCAAGTGGAGTTGCATTTAGCCATGTTTCTTGACCACATTAGATGGAAGTAGAAGAATCTAGCTAGTTTACAATCAACTTTATAAGATTTGCATACTTTCTACATGTCATCCTCAAAAGAAGATGCCTATTTAGGTACACTATATATATATATATATATATTAAGAATCAGATGTGTGAAAATAAATTTTAGAAATAATAAGAATATTGAGGCACCATTTCTGGCCTCGATTGGATGTATATTTATCATGATATACTGGAAGAGTAATACTTTTGATAAATAGGTGACCCACTTAATATGTGGTCATCATGGAGGCACAGATTAGCAATGAATTTGAAACATTAAGCATGTCTAGGTTCAATGAATTTATTTGAAAGATTAAGCATGTGCCAGATTATGACAATGTTCCGACTAATTTACGTCATTAGCTATATATTTATCCATAACAGTTCACATCAGATAATTAATACCACAGGAAATAACTGCAGTAATAACTTCAAAATTGTGCTGAGTTCTATCCAGGGTTCCCCAAACACTTAACAACTGTGGATACTTGTTGTGCATTTCATTATTTCCAGCTAAGGTGAAGTGCTTGAAGGAATCAACAGGACACGAACACTTCAATGTAGCTCGAAGGGAACACCAGGGTACACCCAACTTGTAGTTTCTTCATGGAGCCTAATTGCTGTATTGCTGACTGCAGCAATCCAGAGTTCCCCCAAACACTTCACTACAATCTTGGCACGAATGCACTACAAGCTAACGTGAAGTGCTTGAAGGGAACTCCGAAGAACAACCAACTGATTTTTTCTTTGTGGTATCCATCTCTATAGTATTGTGGATTGCCATCAAGAGTTCCCCCAAACACTTCACACGCAACCTTTGTGCAATGCAGTGTAGGTGATCAATGTGAAGTGCTTGAAGGGAACTCATGAGAACAATCAACTTAATTATTCCTGCCACAAACTCATCCATAGACCACGTACCTTGTACATGCAATGTGCCACCAAGAGTTCCCCCAAACACTTCATAATGGCCTGTGCACAACATTTTAGGCCTTAATGAAGTGCTTGAAGGGAACTCCAGGGGACAACCTACTTTGCTTCAGTTCTTATGAAAGAAGGTATTTCTTTTCCACCTTGTGTTGAAGAGTAACTCTAGGGCGATGGTATATATAAAACCACCTGAGACTTCATAATGGCCAAACAAAGAAATAATTTGATTGATTAAATTTTATTAAGTGCTTTGACAGGAATTTTAATGTATGAAAAAAAATTAATTTAATTCTTATATTAAAGATTGAATTTTTTATATATGAATTATAAAGTAAAAAAATATTGAATCTTGTGTTTAATTTTAACTGCTGACTCATGTATACGCTTTAGATTTTAACCAATCCATTATTTAATAGAATACAATTTATGGCTACAACTTATTACATAATTTATTGAAGCAGAAGAACCAGACATGAACACAACTTATTACGTAATTTATTTTTGGAAAGTTAGTTAACAGATTTTGATTTAAATAAAGGTTTAATTATAGGTCCTACCTTTATTCACAGTTATATTTACATCACAGCTGCCTAACTTTATATCTAGCTACTACCAGACATGAACAACAACTTATTACATAATTTATTTTTTGGAAGTTAATCGGCAAGTTACAGCTAACAGATTTGAGTTAATTAAAAAAAGATTTAATTGCAAGTCCTACCTCTATTCACAGTTATATTTACATCACGGCTGTCTAACTTTATATCTAGCTACACTATTAACTTTATATCTAGCTACTATTAGACAGAGTCTCCAATTCCAAGCCAATTTGTCGTGTATTACCTAATTAATAACTCTAGCTCAATTCGGAAACATGCAGTTGCAGATGCTTGCACGAATTAAAACGACCTTGGACTTCATAATGCCCAAAGCATGAAATAATTTTGATCATCCCAACAAATTGATTAATTAAATTGTATTAAGTGTTTTTACATGAATTTTAATGTATGAAAAATAATAAATTATATAAATTTAATTAGTATATTAAAGAGTGATTTTATATATATGAGTTATAAAGTAGAAAAGATTGAATCTTGTGTTTAATTCAACTTGTGAATGTATACGCTTAAGAATGTTTAATATATATATAGAGGTTGGCTAATATCAAAACGTTTGTTCCGGAACTGTGATGCAACCAATTAGTTTTTTTATTTTCAAAGATCAAATGGTCTTGATCGATCCAAACCATTAGATGTGATATTTATATTAAAATGTGCTTGGAGACCAAAATTTTACATTTTTTGGAATTTTTTTACTATTTATTAAGCCAGTTTTAAAATAGTTGATTTTAATAAATAGTGAAAAAAATTTGGATCATTGAAAACAACGATTTTAAAACTGTCTCAATAAATAGTAAAAAAATTCCAAAAAATGTAAATTTTGGTCTCCAAGTACATTTTAATATAGATTGAATGTTGAACTGTTTGGATCGACTGTTTGGACTTTGAAAATGTAAAAACAGAAGCGTTTGTTCCACGTACACCCTTTTTTGGTGGCACCAGATTATACTCTATATTTTCAAAGTTTTCAAAGTCCAAACAGTCGATCCAAACCGTTCAATATGATGGATATATTAAAATGTGCTTGCAGATCAAATTTTATATTTTTTTGAATTTTTTTACTATTTATTAAATATTTTACACAATCGTTGTTTCAGATCATTGAATTTTTGTATCCATCTTAATAAATAGTAAAAAAATTCAAAAAAATGTAAATTTGATCTACAAGCACATTTTAATATATCCATCATGTTGAACGGTTTGGATCAACTGTTTAGATTTTGAAAACTCAAATATTGAACAGTAGCACGGAGGCCGTCTATGCTATGCATAGCACCGTAGCCAACTCCTATATATATATATATTTATTGTCGTTTTTTTTAGATATTTTTGAAATTTTGGGAATATACCAATAATAATAAGTTATAATTCTGGGCTACAGCTGGCAGGCTGCCAAGTGTTATTGACTTATTGTGGACCCATGCGAAGTGGCCCAGTTAGAGAAATTGATAAATAATTGCTTCCAAGGGTATCTCAGGTGATTGACAGATTGAGATTGTTGCGTGCAAGCTTTTGCCTTCCTTTCCCTCAGCCTGAGTTTATATAATAAAAGAAATATATATTTAATGTGCATGAAATTAAATACTATCCGGTTCATAACATCTTTCCCATTTTGTTTAAACGCCCATTTATGCAACCGGTCCATTCATTTTTTTTTGGTATTATCACGATTAGAAAACTGGATATTTTTTCGGTTTAAACTCACCCGGGAGAGTTCGGTTTAAACACTTTGGTTTTTTCTGTTAAATGGATCGGTTCGATTTATTTTTTTAAAACCGGTTAGACCAAACATATCAAAAAATTTAAACCCATCTCCCGTCTGAACGAAACTTTAAAAGAAAATAAAAAATTACAGCATCTGTATATTGCTTGGTTCGGTTTAAAACCGATTAAACCGAACCACATTTTTTTTTTAAATTCATCTTTTATAAAATTCAAAAAATTAACAAATATTTTTTTTTGGGATTTATATTCTATTTCGGTTCAGCTGAACAAACTGAAATTTTTTTCGGTTTGATCAATTCAATTCTTATTCGAATCTTATTCTATTTCGGGTCGGTTCGGTTTGATTTTTGTAAACCAAACAAAACTTTAATTTGCCTATTTTGATTCGGTTTGAACCGAATCGAACCCATGAACACCCCTAGATGGATCGGCTTATTTATCTTTCATGTACAAATTTTACATTTCAATTTCTTTCCGCCTCCTTTAGTTCTCAACTATACGCTGTTTATTTTTCCTAAGAGGGTGCTAAGACTAGTACAAAACAAAACATATAAATTTTTTAAATTTTTTTGAATAAATAATCCTTCTTTCTAAATTTTTTTAACAAATGTACTTATAAGTCCATCAACTTAATTTTAACCTCTTCCTCCTTTTCTCTTTTCCTCAACATCAGATGCTTGCACATTTTTTCAATTTAGTTTTTAGTTTTCATAATACAAAATTTTAATCTTCGACATTTCGAATATAAAAAAATTGGCTTCCTATTTATGAATATTATTTATTTGATTTTGAAACGCCGTTTATGCTAGGATGAAAATAGGTAGAACCCTGCAGCGTGTTCGGTCCACCTTCGAAGATAACCGATTCCCCTATTTAATTTGATGGGACACGTTCAAATATTTTTAATGCTAAAGATAAAAAAAATCGAATTGTGGGATTCGATCCGGATTTGCAAATAGGAAAGAGAATTTGACTATTTTTTTAGAAATAAAAAATTGTCGTCGTCCTTTGTATATTAACTTTAAGTATTCAGGTCTAATTTTTTTCTGATTCATTCGATCCGGTCTAATTTTAATAACATTGATTTTTCATATTTTTTTACATGATTTTTTACTTTTCTTTTTAACAATCACTTCATGTTTAGTCGATCCTGTTACATGTGGTTAAAACGATCAAACGTGACATGTGATTGCCTAATGTCACAACATGTGATTTTTTTTAATAATGTTACGTGATCATATTACAACATATTAATTACATTACATCACTATTTTATAGCACTAACAATTATCTTTGCTTAAACTAATAGCTATTTGGGATTGTGCTAGAATAGAGACTGCTACATGACTTTTTCAGATCAAAATTAATAGCATACATCTGTGAGAGATAAATAAGTGAATTTAATACAATTGCAAAGAAGTTCAATCGAGATTGATTTTTTCTTCCGAGTTCTAATTAGACAGTAATGTAAAAACATAATGTAACTTCATGTGACCAAAATATTTTTGTAGATGGAAGTCTCATCGTGTTAATGGTTACGTTTAATTATTTTTTAAATTATAAGTAATTTATTGAGAAAATATCAGAAAAAAATTGAAAAAGAAGGAACGATATAATTATTCATAAATATTATAGTGAAGCCCAACTCTTTTCTATGAATTGAAATCACGAGGGGCCAGTCGTGGGAAGGAATATTAGACTGAAAGTCGATCAAACTTTAAACTTAATTAATTAATTCCGCCCCTGTTAACATTTAACAACAAACGTGTTACTTAACTTATAAGGCATGTTCATTGAACCTGGACTATTCTTTTGCCCCCTGACGAAACTTATAAGGCATGTTCATTAAAAAAGGGTGCTTATTCGGAATAGCATAGAGAGCAAGTATTATTTGTGCTTTGAGATTCGTGCAAAATTAAAAGAACAATCTAGATCCACTAATTCTAAGAGGATCCGAATTATAGAAAATCCCCCCTGTTGTGGTCTCCAACCAATTTTTGGTTCTCAGTATAAATGCCTAGTCATAACTAACTATGTTGAAATGCTGGCTTATTAATGATTGACTGCTATATATAATATAATATAGGACCCTTTCAACTTTATACGAAGACAAAGACAATCAATCAGTGTCTAAAGTTAAAATGCAATGATATCTTGTCGGGCATGCCCAACCTTCCACTTCAATCAATCAGTGTCTATAGTTTTACAGAATTCATTATCCTTATCATTTATCATCAAGATTTATACCTTCGTTTATTTCAATTATATATATTTCTAATTCACTGATGCATCATTTTTCATTTGGGTAAGAAAAAGGTTACTGGGATACATTGGACCAGTTCCTAGCAATTCAAGAAGAGTGATATTTAAGATAGAAGTGGTCAAGTGGGATGTGAAATTCCCAAAATACCCTCCGGATGTCTCCATAATCTGATCTAAAATCCCATTAAAAAAATAGATCAATCCAATTTGAGCTTTTTAATTATTAACCAACCCACAATTTAAGATTTTGAAGAAATAAATCTCTATTTTATCTGATCTAAAATACCATAAAAATAACCGATCCAATTTGAGTTTTTTTAATTATTAAGCAATCCACAATTTAAGATTTTGAAGAAATAAATCTTGCTTTTTATCATTATTAGTAATCATCAGTAGGATATTTTAAAAGTAAATAAAGTCCTGCATAGATTTGAGAAAAATGACACACCGAAGTCGGCTCCAGTACAGAACAGCATGGCTAATAAGATACGAAACACTATGGCATGTGTGTCAGTTGCATATCGTGACTCATGTATCGCACGTCGTAATTATCGCATGCTGTTATCAATACTTAGCAAAAAAAAACACAACACAACACAACACGAAAATTATCTTGATCACAGCACGTAACACGACATAAAACGGCACATAACACATTAAACATGATCAAACATTAGTTACACTAATGTAATCACTCACAACATATTTGATCATAGCATGACCATCTATCATCATTTTGATCATGACACAGCATAATACGTGAAAAATTAATTGGTCACGACACGACAGGTACATGACCAAAATCACAACGTGTTAATCAAGACAAAATGCTATCATATATATTATATATCCATTTAGAAGTACGGAATAGACTAAAAAAATCTCAAACTTTGACCTATTAGGAAACAGAAAGCAGCATTCATTTCTCCTATTCAAACAGAACAAAATTGATATTTCAACCCAAATAAAAAGATTTCACAACTTAATTTGCTAATGACCCAAAGACAGAATTTTCGAGTTGGGTCAGCTTTAAGAAAATCGGATCGGATTGGTTTGGATCGGGTCGGGTCTTCCATGTGTTGGATCAGATTTTGCCACCTCTGCATACTTCTGTCAATTAAGCAAACATAGGAACTAAACATGTGACATACTCAGTCGCGCGCATCTATTAAATATTTCACAATTTCTTGTACTAAGTTCTACCATTGAAAAAAAAGAAAAAGAAAAAAGGAAAATAATATAAACTACAGCGTTATCTCTTGCTCCAATTCGGTCAAGACATAGGAACTACAATGAAGTGAAATCAGGGGGGAACTCCAACCATCATGCCTCCACAAACTCTACTCTCTCCTCTTCTTCTCCAACACCATGGCTATATATTTTGACTTCCTCCTCCACAACAAAGGTCTCATATTTGTAGTGGAAAG
Source organism: Carex parvula (assembly GCA_025461045.1). Lineage (NCBI taxonomy): Eukaryota > Viridiplantae > Streptophyta > Magnoliopsida > Poales > Cyperaceae > Carex > Carex parvula. The sequence continues at coordinate 77,452 of JAJGRW010003402.1, forward strand.
AGTATCCATGGGGCCCGGCCGCCCGGGTGCATTAATTAAAAGAGACTGGTAGCCAGGATATATATATATATATATATATATATCCTGTTTTTAGATATTTTTAGATAGGAACAAAATCACTGTTTTGAATGGTCTAGAATCTTCTAAAAATAATTATTTTGTACCTATCAAAAAAGTTAGTAAACAAATTTCAAAAAATATAAAATTTGATCTCCCAGGATATATACATAGAGTACAACTAGGGTGTTCCTAACTCGTGAACTTAACTCTAAAACCTATGAAATTGGCTTCAAACGACGAATCCAAACTGTTGAAATCATTCTATCTTACGAGTGATTCGTCTACATGTAAAAGATTTTAAATTTTAAATTAATTTTGTATAGAGTCAAGTGGTCAACAAAACGCCCAAATAATAAATGCATTAAAATTAATTTATAAACCTTCTAATTTTGACCACTTGATTTTAAACAATTCGAAACTTTAAAGTTTTCACATGTAGATGCACCACTTGTAAGATAGAAAGATTTCAACGGTTTAGATTCATCATTTGAAGCCACTACAGCAGATCAGGCTTATTTATCTTTCATGTACAAATTTTACATTTCAATTTCTTTCCGCCTCCTTTTGTTCCCAACTATACGCGGTTTATTTTTCCTAAGAGGGTGCTAAGACTAGTACAAAACAAAACATATATTTTTATTTTTTTATTTTTTGAATAAATAATCCTTCTTTCTAAATTTTTTTACAAATGTACTTATAAGTCCATCAACTTAATTTTAACCTCTTCCTCCTTTTCTCTTTTCCTCAACATCAGATGCTTGCACATTTTTTATCACATTTTTTCAATTGAGTTTTTAATTTTCATAATACAAAATTTTAATCTTCGACATTTCGTATATCAAAAAATTGGCTTCCTATTTAAGAATATTATTTATTTTATTTTGAAACGCCGTTTATGCTAGGATGAAAATAGGTAGAACCTGCAGCGTGTTCGGTCCGCCTTCGAAGATAACCGATTCCCCTATTTGATTTGATGGGACAAGTTCAAATATTTTTAATGCTAAAGATAAAAAAAATTGAATTGTGGGATTCGATCCGGATTTGCAAATAGGAAAGAGAATTTGACTATTTTTTTAGAAATAAAAAATTGTTGTCGTGCTTTGTATATTAACTTTAAGTATTCAGGTCTGATTTTTTTCCGATTCATTCGATCCGGTCTAATTTTAATAACACTGATTTTTTATATTTTTTTGACATGATTTTTTACTTTTCTTTTTCAATCACTTCATGTTACCACGATCAAACGTGACATATGATTGCCTAATGTCACAACACGTGAATTTTTTTTTTAATAATGTTACGTGATCATATTACGTAATTCAACAATTTCGCCAAATAATAAGGTAATCAAATTAATTATAATGACAATCCAAATAATAAGGTAATCACATTTTGTCAAATAAACGTGACCAATCTTGACGCCGGTTTTCCAGTCCTGAAATACAACATTTTTACAAGAAAATATTGCATTACAATTTAATTCTTGTGTTAATTTATTTATAGAAAGTAAGTTTACGGGAAATGTCTCTAAATACAAAACATTTTCAATTTGTTTGTTGCACAATTAATTTCTCCTATACCATTTATTTTTGCCTTCATACCGTTTGCAACCAATACATATTTATTACCATTTGTCGGGTTGAGGTTTGACAATAATTGTTTGTTACCAAACATATGGTCTGTTGCACCGCTATCTATAATTATTTGATTAAAAATAAATCTATTGAGTTAGAGGCAATACCACATGCACTTGGAGTGTTTTGGTTGTTTAGCAGCTTAGAAAGCTGTTGCAAAACTTGTTGCATTTGATCTCCATGGCTTGACCTGCTTGAAAATGACCCATTTGCGCTCAAATTGCTCTCTAACCCGTTCCAGGGTGACCCGCCAATGACCAAGGCTAGACTAGGGGCCATAACGGGTCCGAATTGGCTGTTGGGTCCATTAGCAGCCCAACTGGGTCCGCCATTCCCCCAACCGGGTCCGCGAGTTGTTAAACTGGATCCGCCAGGGTTGAAATTAGATCCATTGGTGGTTTGAGTCATGTTATTGGGTCCAAATCCACTTCCAGACGGACCCACTAGCCCATTTAACCCTTTCTCTTCATTAGAAACAGTGTAACTTCTGTTTTTTTCACTGTTTTTCTCCCAATTTCGATTTTGATCATTGTTTTTGAATTATTTTGGTCTGAGATGGGGATAAAGATGCCAACACCTATGCTGAGTGTAATCATCCTTTTTACAGTAGTTACATTTCTCATTTTTAGATTGAAATGGGCGATTTTGAAAGCTAGGGTTTTTATTGAAATTGGGATTTTTTACCGCTAAGCCATGGTCCTCGTGTCCCTCATGGCTTGCGATCTGTGGACCATTCATGGCAAGTCTCCTACTTTCCTCTTGTTGGATTAAACTTTTAATTTGAGAATAAGAAGGGAGAGATACCGTGGTCATGATTTGAGATTTTACGGCTTCATAGCTCTGGTTTAGACCCGCGAGGTACTGAAAAATATCATTCTCTTCAACTTGCCTTTGGAGTGTGGCCAAATCTGTTGTTATTGGCCAATAGGATCGAAGCTCATTTCGTTTTTTCTCAAGAGCACTAAGGTACTCCGTATGGCTTCTCGACCCTTGTTTTTCTTGTTGAATTTCCTGCATGAGTTGATAAATATGTGAGAAATTATTTGCTGACCATAAATAGATTTTACCGCTTCCCATAAATCATGTGCTGTTTTGGCCATCATAAAGAGGTCGGATACAGCCGGCTCCATGGAGTTTAGTAGTAGGGTGATGATTCGATCGTTTGTTGTTCTCTATTTTTTTGTTGTCGTTGTTTCTTCGGGAGTTAGCTTGTTTGGATCTTTGATTTCTGGTTTTTTATTTTCACCAGTGAGGTATTCTAACATTTCTTGACCACTCAGGGCCCTGGATGCTGCCCTCGCCCATGACACGTAATTTTTGCCATTGAGCAAGGTATTTGTTAACTTCGAGAAGTTCGTTGCTTCTTCTCGAGCCATTTTTCTTGCTGAAATTTGTTGTGGTTTTTTCAATTTTTTCGGTCACGGAGTCTTTTGCTCTGATACCATGTTAATTTTTGTAAGAGAGAAGAGAAGAGATTTAAGAAAGCAAATTATTATTGCAAACTTATTTTCAGCTTTACATGTATCTCTATTTATAGAAGAAATAAAAAAACTAGCCGTTACACTATAAACCTATTCTATTTAATTACAACCACTATCTTCTAGTCTATTAATTACATGACACTATTTCCTACAAAATTTGAAAACTAGCCGTTTATTTTAACAGGAAATGTATCAACGGTGGGCACACAGGCGCTTTACATTTGTTCGCTCTTATATATATTCTTGCATTGGTGCTGGTGGCTCCACTTTGTATAGTGTCAACATCGATCAGAAAGATTCTAACTGTTATTTCAAAACAATCAAGGACAATGGCACAAGCTCAATAAGAGCAAATTGAAAAAGTTGTACAAGTCAAGAATTATATTGTAACCATCTAAATATCCCAAAACATACATTAGCCTTGCATAAAGAATGAAAAGCAAAAGGAACTTCGTTTCTGAAAAAAATTCGAAGGATGCCTCTTCTGTCTTTCTTTGGGCCCAATGGCCATGGGCCGTTTCCTTTTCTCACCACATTGGCATCTGTGACTGTGAGAGGAAAATTAGATAAAACTCAAAAGGCAGCTGGGTCAGTATTGCGTCCAGGTTCAATGTATTCACTTGGTTGACTTGAAATTTTGAGTCTCTGCCCCGTTCATCTCCTTTCTGATAAGATAATTAATTGGTAATAAGGTCTCTATGTCATTAGAGCTCGCATTGGAAGGGATTGGTCAACCAACAGTCCGAATAAACATCGATCGGGACCTACTAATACTTGGAGAAAAGTAGTTTTCAGTTCTTACTCCAAAAAAGAAAAAGAAAAAAATGAAGAATACACGCAGTGCTGTTTAGACATTGTAACAGTTGTATGTTCTCCAGAGTTCTCTCAAATCACTTCAGCGAAAGCAAGCAATAGATTTTAGTACGTATATGTTCTGGCTGAAGTGTTTGGGGAAACCTCTGGCCATCATCCAACCGCCAAATTAAGATCGCAGAAGCTTGATTTGTTCAACTAATTTATTTTAAAAATTCACAGTATTTCAAGGATTTCAACCTTGGCTCTGCTCGCGTGATAGTTGAATAAGGATGCTTGGATTGCCTCCAACAATAATTTGAATTGATTTAGTCCAATGTGAAGATACCAAGAACTACCCAAGTGTGTATGAGTTGCTGCTTTCTATTTCAGGTATTGTGAGCCTTTTTTTTTCTTTTTTTTAGAGGAAAAAACGATTCCGACTGATTTTGGACCGATCTTGATCGGGATCGGAAGTTGCCGATCCCGATTCCGATTCCGATTCCGATTTTTCCTTCTATGCTTAGAACCTTAGGTGCTGTAATTTGGTTCGTCTATATTTTAGTGGTGCTAGATTTCATGGTGATTTTAAAATTGGAATTGGGGCATTTCCGGATTACTGGTTATTTTGATCAGTTTATCTCAGAAGGTCCTTTTTCCATGCTATCAATTAGAATTGCATGCACAAATGCTAAATTAGCAATAGATAGCATAATGTCCGAATTCCGAAACAATAAAGCCAGTTCTACCTTAGGAGGCATTTTTTACATTGAACATGACCAATAAAAAAAATGAAATTGGTTTTCCAAAATTAAATTAGGTTTCTATTTGATGTGTATGTGCAGTTTCTTGGCAAAATGCACTTAATTCTTCCTAGATAGCACCAAGAGTTCCCCCAAACACTTCACAACAGCCTATATATACTAAGTGCTTTTAAGGTAGTGTGAACTGCTTTTAGGGAACTCCAGGGGACAACTAGATTTGTTCTCTCTCGATGTCTATATCCTTGACTGCCCTATTGAGTATTTGAATGCTAGTCAACACATACAGTTCCCCCAAACACTTTACAATTTCCCACACTTTTTTGCACCTTAGACCCTCTGGAAGGGGAGGGGGGGGGGGGGGGTTGTGTGTGCTGGGGTGGAGGACTGGGAACTCCAGATAATAACCAGCTTTAATCTTTTCATCAGCAACTCTTATACATAGTGTGTGCTAGCTATTATATTTTTTTTACCTTGCCTTCAAACAAACTTCTATGACTTATATTATAGCTGAAGCTCAGGAATTATCATCCAACATGTTAAACAGATGAAAATGTATGCTCCTTAAGGCAAGTGGAGTTGCATCTAGCCATGTTTCTTAACCACATTAGATGGAAGTAGAAGAATCTAGCTAGTTTACAATCAACTTTATAAGATTTGCATACTTTCTACATGTCATCCTCAAAAGAAGATGCCTATTTAGGTACACTATATATATATTTTAAGAATCAGATGTGTCAAAATAAATTTTAGAAAGAATGAGAATATTGAGGCACCATTGCTGTCCTCGATTGGATGCATATTTATCATGATATACTGGAAGAGTAATACTTTTGATAAATAGGTGACCCACTTAATATGTGGTCATCATGGAGGCACAGATTAGCAATGAATTTGAAAGATTAAGCATGTCTAGGTTCAATCAATTTATTGAAAGATTAAGCATGTGCCAGATTATGACAAATTTCCGACTAATTTACGTCATTAGCTATATATTTATCCATAAAAGTTCACATTAGATCATTAATACCACAGGAAATAACTGCAGTAATATCTTCGAAATTGTGCTGAGTTCAATCCAGGGTTCCCCAAACACTTCACAACAGTGGATACTTGTTATGCATTTCATTATTTCCTGGACACCAACACTTCAATGTAGCTTCTGTATAAGATTTTATCCTTTACGGAAAGTACTCGAAGGGAACACCAGGGTACACCCAACTTGTAGTTTCTTCATGGAGCCTAATTGCTGTATTGCTGACTGCAATCCAGAGTTCCCCCAAACACTTCACTACAACCTTGGCACGAATGCACTACAAGCTAACGTGAAGTGCTTGAAGGGAACTCCAGAGAACAACCAACTGATTGTTTCTTTGTGGTATCCATCTCTATAGTATTGTGGATTGCCATCAAGAGTTCCTCCAAACACTTCACACGAAACCTTTGTGCAATGCAGTGTGAGTGATCAATGTGAAGTACTTGAAGGGAACTCAAGAGAACAATCAACTTAATATTTCCTGCCCCAAACACATCCATGGACCACGTACCTAGTACATGCAATGTGCCACCAAGAGTTTCCCCAAACACGTCATAATGGCCTGTGCACAACATTTTAGGCCTTAATGAAGTGCTTGAAGGGAACTCCCGGGGACAACCTACTTTGCTTCAGTTCTTATTAAAGAAGGTATTTCTTTTCCACCTTGTGTTGAAGAGTAACTCTAGGCGATGTATATATAGGACCATGGGACTGAAAGAGATTTTCTTTTGTTTGATTGTGAAATTAAAAGGATGCAACTGAAACTGCACCTGACCACGATTCTGGACTACATTAATTAAAGAAGAGAATCGCACTTTTGCAAATGTTTTCATGATCCTTGTTCATATGTCAGCTTCATCCTTCAATAAGAACCTGGCATTGGTAGTAGTACTGTTTGAAAACTCGGCCGAGTCTGAGTTGAAAGAGTAAGTTTTAATTTACAACCATGGGTAGTACTAAGGCACTTCTATTAATGGATATTAATTTACAACCATGGTACTTCCATAATGCGACTTAAGGGTAAGTTTTTGTGTGTACATGAATATCTTCATGGGTTCAAACTTCAGACAAAGATGGTAGTGCTAGCCGCCGCAATTGCATATATTTAATTTCGTTCCTTAAATTTGGCACATTTAAGTTGCAGGTGCATAAATAAACAAATTCTTAAAGTTGCTCATCTTCATATATCGTAATAAATGATAAATTACATGGTACTCAATGTACATGGAAGGAAGAACAGGGATATCAAATGCTTTCTCTAGTGGGCTGACAGAATTTCATTAAATACGAGGATTGATATATGATTTTGCACAACCACAAGTTTTGACATATATACCACATGTAAATCTGTCCTGGTTCAGTAAAGACAGTTTTTCTGCTGGCACAATAACTTTTGGATATTTTGCTATGTCGCAGATCAAAGAATTGCAATGAACTCCGTTCTCTCTCTTCTCTGCTCTCTCCATCATCACTTTTCTTTTCTTTTTATAATGTAATTTAAAAAAAAAAGAGTGTTCAAATATAAAAGATTATGAAGAAAGAGAATTAATGGGAAATAAACTTTCGTTCTGTCATTCTATATGGATTCCCAATTGATTCAGTCCTTGTTCCCTCAGGTATATAATTCAAGAGAATATTTTCCTCAAACAAAAATTAATTCAAGAGAAAAGAATAATCTGTCAAATTAATGCAAAAAGAGTTATTTAGTGAATAAGCCTTCCTCCGTTAAACAAGAAAAGGGAAGGACCTTTCATTCTCTTTCTCTCTCTATTCTAATTTGCAATCAAATTACGAGCAGAGCAACGATGGAGGCATTTTCTCCTTACTCTTTGCATTGCTAATTTCATCTCTTTTTTCTAATTTTTTTTATCTTGTGTTGTTCAGTCATTCTCACCAGTAGATCCTCTCATACATAAACTCATAATTGATCTCAAAGTGAAAGATCATCTTATAAAATGCATAGTTTACATGATTTATAAAATGTTTCTCCTTTTATGTAACCATCTAAATATCCCAAAACATACATTAGCCTTGCATAAAGAATGAAAAGCAAAAGGAACTTCGTTTCTGAAAAAAATTCGAAGGATGCCTCTTCTGTCTTTTTTTGGACCCAAAAGGCAGCTGGGGCAGTATTGCGTCCAGGTTCAATGTATTCACTTGGTTGACTTGAAATTTTGAGTCTCTGCCCCGTTCATCTCCTTTCTGATAAGATAATTAATTGGTAATAAGGTCTCTATGTCATTAGAGCTCGCATTGGAAGGGATTGGTCAACCAACAGTCCGAATAAACATCGATCGGGACCTACTAATACTTGGAGAAAAGTAGTTTTCAGTTCTTACTCCAAAAAAGAAAAAGAAAAAAATGAAGAATACACGCAGTGCTGTTTAGACATTGTAACAGTTGTATGTTCTCCAGAGTTCTCTCAAATCACTTCAGCGAACGGAAGCAATGGATTTTAGTACGTATATGTTCAGGCTGAAGTGTTTGGGGGAACATCTGGCCATCATCCAACTGCCAAATTAAGATCGAAGAAGCTTGATTTCTTCAACTAATTTATTTTAAAAATTCACAGTATTTCAAGGATTTCAACCTTGGCTCTGCTCGCGTGATAGTTGAATAAGGATGCTTGGATTGCCTCCAACAATAATTTGAATTGATTTAGTCCAATTTGAAGATACCAAGAACTACCCAAGTGTGTATGAGTGGCTGCTTTCTATTTCAGGTAATGTGAGCCTTTTTTTTTCCCCCTAAGTTATTGATTATCTACATATCTCAAAAGAATGATACATTCATGAGAATCATCTTTTGTGAGATTCCGCAGTAAAATGACTGGAATATGCTTTCAAATTAGGTTGCTTCAATCAGTGATTAGTGTATCTTTTGATTCTTGAGAGAAAGAGAGAACTTGATATATAATATCAAATCATTATTTTCCACTTAGAACGTCCTTAGGTGTTGTAATTTGGTTCGTCTATATTTTTAGTGGTGCTAGATTTCATGGTGATTTTAAATTGGAATTGGGGCATTTCCGGATTATCAGTTTATCTCAAAAGGTCCTTTTTCCATGCTACCAATTAGAATTACATGCACAAATGCTAAATTAGCAAAAGATAGCATAATGTCCAAATTCCAAAACCATAAAGCCAGTTTCACCTTAGGAGGCATTTTTTACATTGAACATGACCAATAAAAAATAATGAAATTGGTTTTCCAAAATTAAATTAGGTTTAAAAATCTCACAAATATAAATTCTAAATTATTTTAGAAGGTTATGTCAAAGATATAGAGTAAGGGTCAGGATATGTTGGAAATGACCCAGAACCATTGTCATAAGCCTTCTCTTTTCTAAAAAAAGAGAGGTTGAGTTGTATTTATACAGTCATTATGCCTGATGTTGTTAGGAGAGTGAACCAATCGTCAAACCAGCTGGCCAATATATTCTAGAAGATTTTTTTTTTTTTGTTTTGTAAACACCAACTTAGGAGCCTATTTTGATATATACTATGCTAATAAGGACATATCTAACAAAAAGTATGTACTTCGGATATTGGTTTTGAAAAAAAGATGACCCCTGGACATTACTATAAAAAAAAAAATTAGGAAACCATAAAAACAATGACCAAGAAACATTACTTTTTGCAAACATTTTCCCTCCTTCATCACACATGCAAATCCAGCTGACCATCCCTCTTCACCTCTCCAAATATATGTGAATGCTATGTTTTTTTATGGTCGATTTTAAGTTCAACTACATATTTTTTTTTTCTTAAAAACTTGTTTAAGAATTCAAGATATCTTCAAAGTGTTTCTATTTGCTGTTAAAACTTAAGCAAGTATAATTATATTGCAGTTTCTTGGCAAAATGCACTTAATTCTTCCTAGATAGCACCAAGAGTTCCCCCAAACACTTCACAACAGCCTATGTATAATAAGTGTTTTTAAGGTAGTGTGAAGTGCTTTTAGGGAACTCCAGGGGACAACTAGGTTTGTTCTCTCTCCATGTCTCATCCTTGACTGCCCTATTGAGTATTTGAATGCTAGTCAACACCTACAGTTCCCCCAAACACTTCACAATTTCCCATGCTTTTTGCACCTTAGGCCCGCCTGGGTTGGGGGGGGGGGGGGGGGGGGGGGGGGGGGGGGGGGGGGGGGGGGGGTGGAGGACCTATAGCCTAAAATTAACTCTGACCCAACCGTATAACTGATTGTTTCTTCATGGAGCCTAATTGCTGTATTGCTGACTGCAATCCAGAGTTCCCCCAAACACTTCACTACAACCTTGGCACGAATGCACAACAAGCTAACGTGAAGTGCTTGAAGGGACCTCCAGAGAACAACCAACTGATTGTTTCTTTCTGGTATCCATCTCTACAGTATTGTGGATTGCCATCAAGAGTTCCCGCAAACACTTCACACTTCATACTAAAGCACTTCTATTAATGGATATTTAATTTACAACCATCGTATATACTTCCATAATGCGACTTAAGAGTAAGTTTTTGTGTGTACATGAATATCTTCATGGGTTCAAACTTCAAACAAAGATGGTAGTGCTAGCCGCCGCAATTGCATATATTAATTTCTTTTTTTAAATTTGGCACATTTAAGTTGCAGGTGCATCAATAAACAAATTCTTAAAGTTGCTCATCTTCATATATCGTAATAAATGATAAATTACACGATACTCAATATACATGGAAGGAAGAACAGGGATATCAAATGCTTTCTCTAGTGGGCCGACAGAATTTCATTAACTTTTGGAAAATTGGACCATTCAAAACAGTGATTTTGTTCTTATCTAAAAATATCTAAAAACAGGATATACATATATATATATCCTGGCTACCAGTCTCTTTTAATTAATGCACCCTGGCCCCATGGATAGTCTTCCCACTACAAATATCAGACCTTTGTTCTGAGGAGGAAGTCAAAATAGCCATGGTGTTGGAGAAGAAGAGGAGAGCGTAGAGTTTGTGGAGGCATGATGGTTGGTGTTCCCCCCTGATTTCACTTCATTGTAGTTCCTATGTCTTGACCGAATTGGAGCAACTAACGCTGTAGTTTATATTATTTTCCTTTTTTCTTTTTTTCAATGGTAGAACTTAGTACAAGAAATTGTGAAATATTTAATAGATGCGCGCGACTGAGTATGTCACATGTTTAGTCAAATTACTTTCTCAGGTGAAACTTGTTTGAGACTTGTTTGCTTAATTGACAGAATGCAGAGGTGGCAAAATCTGATCCAACACATGGAAGACCCGACCCGATCCAAACCAAACCAATCCGATCCGATTTTCTTAAAGCTGACCCAACTCGAAAATTCTGTCTTTGGGTCATTAGCAAATTAAGTTGTGAAATCTTTTATTTGGGTTGAAATTTCAATTTTGTTCTGTTTCAACAGGAGAAATGAATGCTGCTTTCTGTTTCGTAATAGTTCAAAATTTGAGATTGTTTTAGTCTATTCCGTACTTCTAAATGGATATATAATATATATGATAGTATTTTGTCTTGATTAACACATTGTGATTTTGGTCATGTACTTGTCGTGTCGTGACCAATTAATTTTTCACGTATTATGCTGTGTTGTGATGAAAATGATGATGGATGGTCATGCTATGATCAAATATGTTGTGAGTGATTACATTAGTGTAACTAATGTTTGATCATGTTTAATGTGATATGTGCCGTTTTATGTCGTGTTACGTGTTGTGATCAAGACAATTTTCGTGTTGTGTTGTGTTGTGTTTTTTTTTTGCTAAGTATTGATAACAGCATGCGATAATTACAACGTGCGATACACGAGTCATGATATGCAACAGACACGCATGCCATAGTGTTTCGTATCTTATTAGCCATTCTGTTCTGTACTGGAGCCGACTTCGGTGTGTCATTTTTCTCAAATCTAAACAGGACTTTATTTACTTTCAAAATATCCTACTGATGATTACTAATAATGATAAAAATCAAGATTTATTTCTTCAAAATCTTAAATTGTGGATTGGTTAATAATTAAAAAAACTCAAATGGGATCGGTTTTTTTTATGGGATTTTAGATCAGATAAAATAGAGATTTATTTCTTCAAAATCTTAAATTGTGGGTTGGTTAATAATTAAAAAGCTCAAATTGGATTGATCTATTTTTTTTTTAATGGGATTTTAGATCAGATTTTCGAGACATCCGGAGAGTATTTTGGGAATTTCACATCCCACTTGACCACTTCTATCTTAAATTTCACTCTACTTGAATTGCTAGGAACTGGTCCAATGTATCCCAGTAACCTTTTTGGGTAAAAAATGATGCATCAGTGAATTAAAAATATATATAATTGAAATAAACGAAGGTATAAATCTTGATGATAAATGATAAGGATAATGAATTCTGTAAAACTATAGACACTGATTGCTTGAAGTGAAAGGTTGGGCATATATGCAGCAGGCCCGACAAGATATCATTGCATTTTAACTTTAGACACTGATTGATTGTCCTTCGTATAAAGTTGAAAGGGTCCTATATTATATATAGCAGTAATTCATTAATAAGCCAGCATTTGAACATAGTTATGACGACATTTATACTGGAGCCAAAAATTGGTTGGAGACTACAACCGGGGGAATTTTCTAGAATTCGGATCCTCTTAAAATTAGTGGATCTAGATTGTTCTTTTAACTCTGCACGAATCTCAAAGCACAAATAATACTTGCAATCTATGCCATTCCGAATAAGCACCGTTTTTTAATTAATCGGAAACCGTAAAGTAGTGAACCTCACCTTATATATACATGAGATTTTTTACCCAGTGGCTCTCTGTTAGGGGCGGATCCAGGATTTTCGTTAGAGAGGCAAAAAAATATTGAATCGGGTTTAAATAGCTAATCAGATTTAAATCCATTAACTAATTGGGTACTCAATTGATAAAAAATAATGCTTTAACTTATACTTTTCAATACTTTGACTTGTAATTTCTGATTCTTTACACTACAGCAAATAATAGTATCAACGACTGGCATTAGCGACCAGTGAAGTCGCCTGTCGCTGATAGGTTTTTTCTCCAAAAAAAAATTAAAACATAAATGGTTTTGGCGACGACAACATGTGCGACCGGTGAAAACACATTTTAGCGACCGTTTTGGCCCGGTCGCAGAAGGTCTCCGTAAAATAGCCGCGCGAACCCTTCTCTGTCTTTGTGACTCCCGCGTTTAGGTTAGCCAGACTAAAAAAAAACTCCGCCGACCTCCCGCCCGAACTCCACCTGAACTCCGTCGCCCGACCTCCCGCCCGAACTCCGCCCGAACTCCCGCCCGAACTCCCACCCGACCTTCCGTAAGAACCTCTTTAATTCTCTTTTCATAAGATCTTAACTTTCTCATATTGCTTGCTGCTCTTGCTCTAACTCGAATCTGAGTTTCTTTTGTTTGTGTAAATTGCTTGATTTATTAAAATAAGGATTGAGCCCCCACTCTCTCTGATCTGTGTGTGCTTGATTCGGTTCCATTTAATTGAATTTGGGACTGGTACCGAACATGGTACCAGTTCGGTACCAGTTTTCTTGTAGGAGATACGGTCTCCACCAGTGTTGTGTCGCATATTGGTAAGTCTTAAGTTTGGAAATTATACTGCTTTGTTGCCTCCAGTAGGATACATCTTGCTTATGTATATGCCTGTTTTGTGTGTATTTTAGGTACAGTGCGGATTTTGGAAAGAATGAAACTGAGGTCCTAAAACGTGCAATATTGAGTTGCAATAAAATTCAGCTTTTATTACAATATTGAGTTGCAATAAAATTCTCTAGACAGCATATATGATATACCACCTTCTAATAATGCACTGAGTCCTTAATTCTTATTCATGCACAACACATGTACTATTATGGGTACAATTGTCTCTGCCAATTTATGAAATTAATTGGAGTGATTTCATTAAACTGGGGATATGGAATTCATTTATTAAATTCAGAACCTTCATGATATTCTTGTACATGAAATCAATTGAATTTATTTCATGTATTTGGACTTTTAGAGTTGAAATCAATTGAATTTGGACTTTTATTTCATGAATTTATTTCATGAAATAAATTGAAATAAATTGAAATAAATTGATTTTTATCATCTCAACTCTAGATATGGCACCGAGTAGAAAGGATAAAGGAAAGGCACCGGCGGGCAAAGCAGTAGAGTCTAGTCAGAGGAATGTTCGCGGTCCAAATGCCTATATTTCGCTGCCTGCAGATCCGAGTTTGCGACCAGTGCTTCAGTTAGGGGGTTACAGGTAATATTCATTTTTTGTGTATGTTGTAATTATGCATTAATTGTAGTGATTGTAATAATTATTTCTATTTGCAGGACTTTTGATGCAGGGCACTCAGAGAAGACGAAGCAGGTTGCGAAAAATTATTTCGTAGGAAGTACGTACAGCATATCCTGGCCCGTACTCCACACGGATTTCCCTGATGACAATAACAAAGTTATCAAGGCAGAGTTTTTGGTAAGAAAAATTTTCTGAAACAAAACCTCTAATAATTACTTGTTTCCTTTTTTTAAGCTAACCAACGATATTAATTTTTAACTATGCATTGCAGAAGCATTACCAGTTTGCACCGGGGGTAGTTGAGAGTGATGCATGGGATGTATTTCGCAGGATAGCTGACAAATGGCTGCAGGATATGCTTAATAAGGCCAGGGAGGCAGCAACCAAGTCATATGGAGATTCAATGCTTGAGTGGAAGGAGCGTGGGGCTGCTCCTCGCCCCTACGATGCCTGCATCATGCCGGGGTTCTGGCCCAGACTTGTCAATCATTGGTGCAGTGACGTGTTTGCCAGTCAGAGCCAGCGGAATGCTTCAAATAGGGACAATGCTGAAGGTTCAGGGGCCACAACGGGTTATGTGAACATGCTTGTTCACAAACAGCGCTTCGTAAGTTGTTTTTCATTAAATTAATCTATTTTCATTCCAATTGAATCTAATCGAACTAACCTTGATAATCTTTTTTTAAATGAAATTGTCTTTCAAATTCTTAACAGGAACAAGAACAAGGGCGCGAACCCAGATGGTCCGTTGAGCTGTTTCAGCCTACCCATATGAAAAAGAAGACGAGGGAATACATTACCAGCAAGGCTAAAAACGCACACGTAATAATACTTTTGAATCGTTTTATAAAATATCATGGTTCCTGTTGTACATAACATTCTTGTTATATTTTACAAAATTTGCAAGAAAAATATGAGAGAGCTATGGTGCAGAAGTACGGAGAGGATAGAAACACATGGCCCACATACGACGGCGACATCTGGTACTCTACGGGAATATCTGATTAGAATGTCCACGGCGATAACTATGGTCTCGGTGCTCTAGGTAAATTAAAAAGTCACTTTAATTTTAAATTTATTTTTAGTTTTGTAAGATAATACTAATTGTCTTATTTTTAATGTTCCAAGCAAGGCGAGAGGCATGTTTCGCTCCAGTGGATCGAGCAGTGCTCAGTCGCATTCTTCACAGTCATATTCTTCTATTCCGCCGGCTCCGCATCTCACAGAAGAGTATATCGATATGATATCTGCTCGGGTACTTGATAGGATGGAGGATCGGTTTATGTCCAAGATCACCGAGCTTTTCAGAGCTTCTCAGGTACGCAATTTGATATTTCAGTATGTTTTAATTGAACCCTAAACCCTAAATTCTATTTATCTTAACTACTTTCTTACAATCTTATAGGGAGGTTCGGGCTCCCAGCAAGCCTCGATCCCCGCTCCTCAGGATGACAAGGATGATGACGGCGATGATGATGAGGGGTAGGAGTCGGATGTTGGCGGTGATGGTACTGCTTAGTTTAGGTATTTATATCTTGTTCAGATGTTTGTGTTGACATTCCTGGTTTAGATGGACATTTAGATTATCTGTTTATGTTATTCGACGTTTGTGTTTGTATTACTTGACATTTCGATGTTATGTTTGACTATTTATGTTTGTATTACTTGACATTACGATGTTTATGTTTGATGTTTATTTGTATGTTTATGTTGTATGTTGGTACGTGTCGTACCAATTATTAAATGGTGCAAATTTAAAGAGTAAAATAAATACCAAAAACCTGACAGAAGACTTTCTGCGACCGGCTTTAAGTATCAACGACTGTTGATATTGGTCTCTGATAATTTGAGTATCTGCGACCGGTTTTAAGTATCAGCGACCATTTACTTTGGTCGCAGATCATTTTTGCTGACGTCAGAAAAAAAAACAGCGACCAAAAAAAAAGTGGTCGCAAAAGAGTATCAGCGACCGGGTGACGTCATCAGAAGAGTATCTGCGACAAAGCTTATAGCGACCTGTCTTTCAGCGACCGGAATTGGCTTTCCGACAGGAAATGTTATCAACGACGACGCCAATACTTTCTGCGACCGGAAAACCGGTCGCTGATGCCCCTTTCTGTTGTAGTGTTAACTTATAATTCTAATTAACAATCAAAAAAATTCAATAAATTTATTTCAATTTTAACCCTAAACTTAATCCGAATTACAAATCAAACATCCAGAGGAGTAAAAAAAATTTCAGGAGGAAAGTCGGTTAGGACCGATAGATCTCCACTAAAACTCAAAATCTAGGAGGAGGGGGGCAGCTGGCACCCTGAAACTATGTGGGCAGCTGCTCCCTGTGCTATTTTCTGAAACCATAAAGTAGTGAACCCCACCTTACATATACATGTCATTTTCTACTCGGCGGATAAAAACGATAGCAGAGACAAATAAGGTGATGGTTTACAGAAAACAAGGGTTTCTATGTAATCATCGGGTTTTACTTTATATTCTTTCTACTTATTTTACTGTATGAACCTCCTCTTTATTGGTAATCTATCAACAACCCATTGAATCTCCCAAAAAAACCATAATCGGCTTTGGCAACTGGCAATCTGGCATCAATTCATCAATATTGTGATCCCACTATAGTCCAGGTTCAATGAACATGCCATAGAAGTTAAGTAACACGTTTGTTGTTAAATGTTAACAGGGCGCAGAATTAATTAATTAAGATTTAAAGTTTGATCGACTTTCAGTCTAATATTCCTTCCCACGACTAGCCCCTCATGATTTCATTTCATAGAACAGGGTTGGGCTTCACTTTAATATTTATGAATAATTATATTGTTCCTTCTTTTTTGCAGTTTTTCAATCATCTGTGTATTAACTTTCTTCTAGTGATGTACTATGGTCCACACTAATTATATTGTCTTTCCTTTTCCAGTCATCTAATCGTCCCTGTGTCAATCTTCATAGGTATAAATACTTGAAAAATAAGATATTAATACTTAAAAATAATATATTAATACTTTAATGTGCTGCTTTTCTTTTTTGAATTTTAGGTGATTTATTGGCGATTTTGACGCAATTTGTCAAAATTCTTATTTTTTGCCAAAGTAGTTGACCTCATAGGTATAAATATTTAGAAAATAACATATTAATACTTTGATATGTAACTTGATATGATCGAACGTCTAAATATTAATTTTGAAATAACTAAATTTGAGTGGTCCTCCGAGATGGAAAAACGTGTATGGTCCTCCATATAGTCTGATGTTCCCCTCAGGTTTTTATGGTGCGAATATGTTTGAGAGATTTAGTTGAGAGGGGACAATTATCTACGTAAAATTGTTCACCTCATATGTATAAATATTTCTGTGCATATTAATACTTTCAGAAAAAAAATTTACTACTAGAGCTTTGTTGTTCCCTGGGTAGTTATGCCTCCCCTCATGCAGTTATGTTATGGGGACGATTCAAAAATTTAGTGCGGGCTTCCAATATTTATATGTTGATTATATAGTTTGTCGTTCACAATTTATTAATTGTCCACAGACATGAATGATAGATATTTTAATTAGTACTATTTTTTAAATTACATTTACTAATTAAATTAAAAATTTCATGTAAAAGTCTTATGTTTTTTTATGTAATTAATCAGAGATTTTTTTAACACTGATAGATTAATTTCGTGGATAATTACTGTAATTTGTGTGACACTAGCTACTCTTCTCAATCTTATTAATTAATTTTCCTATTAAAACTTCACCGTTTTCATTATTTTTACGAATTAGCACAGATTGAAGAAGAATAATTTGATATTTGATCCATTGCTAATATTTGTAAATTTAGACAAAGACGTTGCCACATAAACTAATTAAAATGTATTCTTGGCTATATACTTAATTAAAAATAGTTGATTAAATATTGCGGGTGCTCCTTTTCAGTCCCCATGTTCCGATCGAGGATTCACATCACCTAACGTAACAAAATATTTTTCTGTTTAGATCCGGACTGTTTGATAAGAAACTGTACAAATATTAAAGGTCCCGTGTATTTCATCTAGGATCGGATAGGATCGGATTGGTCCAATTTCTAATCGGACGGTCAGAGATAAACATAATTATTCTGTTACAAATTTACAAAAGAGGATGCGGATCTATGTTCCGATTCTACCTCTCCACAATCTTTTGCTGAAAGAGACAAAGAGAGGTCGGGCGGGTGAGAGAGAGAGCTTCTGAGGGGAGGTGCGCTGGTCGGGGTGGAGAGGCACTGGTCGGGCGGGGCCAATTTCGTTTTTTTTTTTTCGCTAACCTAAAAAGCGGGAGGAGAGCGGGAAGAGACACAGAGAAAAAGAATTTGGCGGATTTTTTTTAGCGATAATCTTCAGCGACCGGGACAAATCGGTCGCAGAAGGATTTGTGCGCCGGTCGCTGAAGGTTTTCGTCTCCGAAAAAGTTGATTTTTTTATTTTTTTTATTTTTTATTAGAACTTCAGCGACCGGCGATTTAACCGGTCGCTGATTACGGTCGCTGAAACTTTTTTTTGTTGTAGTGAAGCAACTATACTTAGCCATGTAGATTTTGCGGAGCGTGGGGTATTCAAATAATATCCAAATTAGTTGTAATACTTCAAATAATATCTAAAAATTACACATTTATTAGTAGCAATATTAAAAAATATACGTTATTTGTTTACGTCAAAATAGGTGTAACATAACATTTACTACGAACTGCATTATAGTTGTTGTTTTCAATTAAACAATAAAAATTGCAGTCGTATTTAAAAGAATATCTAATACTTGAATAAATAATTATTTGATATTTTATTTGAAAAAATAATTTTTATGGAAACAAAAATTATAGTCAAAATCTGCACCAAATTATCCAGATATATTACATTTTTTTTAATATAGATACATTTGGAGGGATTAAACAACTAAAACTGACAATTATATATGTTCGAAATAATATTAAAAACATGAACAAATTATTATTAAAGCAATTTTAATATGAGACATATATCAAATTTTACACAAAATATCTGAAGCATAACATGATTTGCATGTATAATAGATATCTTTGATTAATTTAGATGTTATTCAGGTACTGCAGAGGAAATGGCATTGGTAGAACACGTTTGGGGGAAGAAACGTGAAGGATCTAATTAAGTGTAAGAAATAAATCTGTTGTGATTCTAAAGAATCACACCACCATGCAATTCCAAATTCATCTATTCATTTCACTTCATGCACGAATCTTAAAAACATATAATTTTTATGCACGAATCTCAAACAGATGAATGGGCAAATTATACTACTACAAAAACATATTTACTATCGCCCCTTTACCATTGGGGGTCCTTCCGCACAGACAGTGTATGTAACTAGGGGCAGTGCTGTAATTAATTCAAACTTTTTAGCATCGGGTGGAGTTGAACCAACTGATCTGGCGTTGATGGACCCCTCCTTTGCCATCGGTTTTTATATCCTATCATTGGTTCTGAATGTCTCTGCGATATCGTTGGGTTATTGTACCGATGGTGTAGATGTGTTGATCTTTACCATCCATGATGTAGATAATCCGTCAGTATTAGTTTGATCAATACCAACTCTGGTCTTTTTTGAATCGATGGGGTTGTTCTAAATGGATTAATTAAGTAAGTTTAGAGATATATGGTGCGATCATAATTAATAAGATAATTATTTAATAACAACGTACATGATACCAACTCAAAAGAAAAGTAACTAAAGATTAACTGGTTCCTAATATTTTTTGTGTTATAATCATTAATAGAACAATAACACACATTGCATGCACAAATGCATGTAATTAATAAAGATTTATCATTCAACATTAATTGTCATAATTCCAAAAATAATAGAACATATATTTATAAGTATAATTGGATGATTCACAGAACAAGAAACATAACCAATAAGTTCACTGGAATGACACTATCCTATCTTGTGCTTATCATTATAGATATCATATGATATTAGATACGACACAGGCAATGCTTTAGGCATTGTCTATATTGGATCACGATGATGTGCAGGTTCACATATCGTCTGTATCATTTTGGTAGTCATGATGTATTGCTAGATGTCTCTCTCGACTACGGAAAGGTTCCCATTGCCAACATGATATAGATCCAAGCAGGTCACACCTACAAGGGATCTAGCCGTTTCATCATACAGGTTTATGATGCCATTAGTGCGCTATGAGATAGTGCACGTCGAATCCTAAAATGCTTAGTTACATTGGTTTGTAATAAGCATTATCTCAACATACATGAAGTATACAGAGGATTGATTAAATCTATTTATTACACAAGTTTTGTACACAGGAAGATTTAATCTTGTGAGGATTAGTCGAATCAATTTAGTCACAGGCATGTACAAAGGATTATTAGACTGGATGAGGAAATATGTTTAATTAGATTAAACATATTATGGAGTTGATCAATTCTTCTATTTTGGGAAATTAGATTGTCCCATGTTATAGAGGTTTGAGAGACAAGAGCGTGGATATGTGGTACGTGTTATTTGGACTTGGATTTGTGGTACGCGTTATTTGGACTTATGGTTCAAAAGTTATGGCCAAATTAGTGAAGAGCTTGAGTTTTGACTTTAGTCAAACATGATCAAACGTGGTTGACCAGATGAGGTGGCATTTAGGTTGACTTTGTCAACTAAATGAGAGGGAGAGAGTTTCTTAAAGGTTAAGGAAAGTCTTGATTAATTATTGGATGGACCAATCCCATGTGCATTTACTATAGCTCCTTTATAAGTCTCTTTATATGAGATATTTGTGAGGACAAAATGGTAAATTGGAAAGTCTAGTTAAACATGAGATCCCTCCATATAATAATCAATCTATGTCATCATTTCATTTTGCATTAGATCTAGATCTATTTCTCTCTCTCTCTCACTTCACCTCACTCTCTCTCTCTCTCTTCGAAATCTCAATGGGGTTTACAGATCTGAGGGATTTAATGACTTGGCAGTGTCAGGCTGTCTCTATCATCCAAGTCTATTTGATGTGAGTCTTTATTTTTTTAAACATATTTATTTTCTTCACAATTAACTCATTCCTCCTCCAGTTTGACAATCCTTACTTTCAGGTATTGCACGACCATTATTCGGGCAATGTGAAAAATAATTTTGCACATAGGACATATGGATGGAAATATGACCAGCGCAACATCAATTAGATACAACAACGCAGAGTCGCTGATATACTGCACCGAAACCTTGCTTAGGTTGCAGGACAAAAAATTCATCTTTGCGCCATACCACGAGAAGTAATTTCATAGAGTTCAGTCATGTTTCTTTTCCTTAAATCACAAGTTCATATTGATTTATTAATATCACTTAAATTGTAGGGACCATTGGGTTCTTCTTGTCATAATTCCAAGCAAGGATCTGATCCTCTGCATCGACTCCAAAGTGGTGGAGGACAGGGTTTTTGCAATCGAATCTCACTTGCTCAAGTAAGCAAAATTCATATAATGTAAAATACAAAATAAAATCTGATCTACGTGATAATATCTAAGGATAAATACCATACTGGCATTTATTAATTGTAGGGCTTATGGGCAATATCTAAAGCAGAGTGGATGCGCGAAGGGGAAAAAAAACTTGTGATTTGTCAATGTTTCAGGTATTAAAAATTTAGTGAGTATTTCGTTTTAACTTATTTCAATTTCCAACATAATTGTACTAATAATTTTATTTTGTTTTCAAAATATATTTTCATGACCCACAGCAAATATCAAACTGGGAGTGTGGATACTACGTGATGAAGAATATGAATTTCATCATCCGGTATCTCTTATGAAGTTTTCCAGATGTATGTCAATTTGTTTCTATCATGCACTGATTTTAAGTTCTTAATTGATTATACATGTTATTAATATGTTTTCATTTATTCATGCAAGCTTCTCTACCGACCAATCCAATATATTTGGAAGCTTTGAACGAGGTTCGTCAGTGATGGTGCAGGTACTTCTTGGAATGGGTATTACATCCCGCAAAGCACAACAGGAAAATTAAATACGTTTGGTACATATGATGTACATTTTTTGTGGGTACCAGAACAATTAATAGTGTGTTTTGTGCGTTCACCTGATATAAGTACAATGCTGCTGATTTTTTGGTCTCATACATACCACCAGTGGGAGTGTGGTTTTTTAGTTTGTTCATACTGGAGGAGGGGGTCGGGGTGTAATTCTGTATATCTTGGGGTTGTCTTTGTTGCAGCAGAACATATATGTTAATTAATGATGGTACTTGGGTTAATTTAGCGCTATAGATTAATTATGTTGGTTATTAAGTGCTGCATTATTCTATATGTTTGTTGGTCTTCTATATTATCTTGCTTAATTTGTTGCATGTTATTTTGTATTTAATTTGGTGCTATAGATATAAGACGAGAGGGATTATGTTGTTTATCTTGCTATATATGAGGCTAGCCCCTAATACAGACATATATAATTAAAAATATATATGAAATAAATAGCCAACGGTTAAAAATAATACAGATGGCAAACTAGGACCTGCCAACGTCAACTCAACACAACAGATGGTGCAAGACACTTTTGCAATAGGCTAATACACCCAACAGACGATGGTGTTTCTATATTAAACGGCTAATTTAAGTACCAAAAACTAGTATTCCCAGCTGTCCCTTATTTCCAACCGATGGTGTTGGAGCTGAACCCCATCGGTTCTAGCCGATGACAGATGTGTATACCTTCCTATCGGAGCGATAGCCATCGGTGCGGATGGTGATTCTTTAGAATCACAACAAATTATTTTCGTCGGTGTAAGAATTTCTTGTATTAAGAGTTGCAATTTGCAAGGCTACATGCAAGGGGCCATTAATTTATATATAATGTTGTACCCTTGGTAGATTCTATCAAGTATTTAAGAAAACCAAATTAAATTAGATGTAATATATTTCAACGTAATTAAATCATTCAAATTAATTAGAAAATATTTTGTATATAATAAGTAATATTTTTTCTTTATACATTCCCATCTAGGTTGTCCTATTATTTATTTATTTTTCATAATAACAACATTGAGGACGAATCTGGACATTGTTAATGTAATGTCAAAATACACAATGAAATATGAAACAAAAGTGCCTACTATTGGTCAATAAACGCATAATTGATCTCAAAGTAAAAATAATCATCTTATAAAATGCATAGTTTACATGATTTATAAAATGTTTCTCCTTATGTAACCATCTGAATATCCCAAACATACATTAGCCTTGCATAAAGAATGAAAAGCAAAAGGAACTTTGTTTCTGAAACAAATGATGGATGCCTCTTCTGTCTTTTTTGCGCCCAATGGCCATGGGCCGTTTCCTTTTCTCACCACATTGGCATCTGTGACTGTGAGAGGAAATTATATAAAACTCAAAAGGCAGCTGGGGCAGTATTGCGTCCAGGTTCAATGTATTCACTTGGTTGACTTGAAATTTTATTCTCTGCCCGTTCATCTCCTTTCTGATAAGAAGTAATAAGTCTCTCTATGTCATTACAGCTCGCACTGGAAGGGATTGATCAACCAACAGTCCGAATAAACATCGATCGTGGGACCTACTCAATAAATGGAGAATACACGCAGTGCGGTTTAGACATTGTAACAGTTGTATGTTATCCAGAGTTCTCTCAAATCACTTCAGCGAAAGCAAGCAATGGATTTTAGTACGTATATGTTCTGGCTGAAGTGTTTGGGGAAACCTCTGGCCATCATCCAACCGCCAAACTAAGATCGCAGAGCTTGATTTCTTCAACTAATTTATTATAAAAATTCACAGTATTTCAAGGATTTCAACCTTGGATCTGCTCGAGTGATAGTTGAATAAGGATGCTTGGATTGCCTCCAACAATAATTTGAATTGATTTACTCCAATTTGAAGATACCAAGAACAACCCAAGTGTGTATGAGTTGCTGCTTTCTATTTCAGGTAATGTGAGCCTTTTTTTTTTCCCCCCAAGTTATTGATTTTCTAAATATCTCAAAAGAAATGATACATGCATGAGAATCATCTTTTGTGAGATTCTGTAAAATGACTGGAATATGCTTTCAAATTATTTAGGTTGCTTCAACCAGTGATTAGTGTATCTTTTGATTCTTGAGAGAAAGAGAGAACTTGATATATAATATGAAATCATTATTTTCCACTTTGAACCTTAGGTGTTGTAATTTGGTTCGTCTATATTTTAGTGGTGCTAGATTTCATGGTGATTTTAAATTGGAATTGGGACATTTCCGGATTACTGGTTATTTCGATCAGTTTATCTCAAAAGGTCCTTTTTCCATGCTATCAATTAGAATTACATGCACAAATGCTAAATTAGCAATAGATAGCATAATGTCCAAATTCCGAAACAATAAAGCCAGTTCTACCTTAGGAGGCATTTTTTACATTAAACATGACCAATAAAAAATAATGAAATTGGTTTTCCAAAATTAAATTAGGTTAAAAATCTCACAAATATAAATTCTAAATTATTTTAGAAGGTTATGTCAAAGATATAGAGTTAGGGTCAGGATATGTCCGAAATGACCCAGAACCATTGTCAGAAGCCTTCTCTTTGCTAAAAAAAGAGAGGTTGAGTTAGATTTATACAGTCATTATGCCTGATGTTGTTAGGAGAGTGAACCAATCGTCAAACCAGCTCGCCAATATATTCTAGAAGATTTTTTTTTTTTTGTAAACACCAACTTAGGAGCCTATTTTGATATATACTATACTAATAAGGACATATCTAACAAAAGTATGTACTTCGGTTATTGGTTTTGAAAAAAAGATGACCCCTGGACATTACTATAAAAAAAAAAAAAAAATCAGGAAACCATAAAAACAATGACCAAGAAACCTTACTTTTTGCAAACCTTTTCCCTCCTTCATCACACATGCAAATCCAGCCGACCCTCTTCACTTCTCCAAGTATATGTGAATTAATGCTATTTTTTCATGGTCGATTTTAAGTTCAACTACATATTTTTTTTTTTTTGTTAAAAACTTGTTTAAGAATTCAAGATATCTTCGAAGTGTTTCTATTTGATGTTAAAACTTAAGCAAGCATGTAGTTATATACAGTAACATTGTATGTGCAGTTTCTTGGCAAAATGCACTCAATTCTTCCTAGATAGCACCAAGAGTTCCCCCAAACACCACAACAGCCTATATATACTATGTGCTTTTAAGGTAGTGTGAAGTGCTTTTAGGGAACTCCAGGGACAACTAGTTTGTTCTCTCTCCATGTCTATATCCTTGACTGCCCTATTGAGTATTTGAATGCTAGTCCAACACTACAGTTCCCCCAACACTTCACAATTTCCCACGCTTTTTGCACCTTAGGCCCTCCGGGGGGGTGGGGGGGGGGGGGGGGGGGTGTGGAGGACCTATAGCCTAATTTCCCTTTGGTCACAACTCTATGATCAAATAAAATTAACTCCGACCCAACCATATAACTAAATGCTGGGTGCCACCGAGAGTTCCCCATTAAAGTGTCACTGGGAACTCCAGATTATAACCAGCTTTAATCTTTTCATCAGTAACTCTTATACATAGTGTGCTAGCTATTATATCTTTTTTACCTTGCCTTCAAACAAACTTCTATGCCTTATATTTATAGCTGAAGCTCAGGAATTATCATCCAACATGTTAAACAGATGAAAATGTATGCTCCTTAAGGCAAGTGGAGTTGCATCTAGCCATGTTTCTTGACCACATGACATTAGATGGAAGTAGAAGAATCTAGCTAGTTTACAATCAACTTTATAAGATTTGCATACTTTCTACATGTCATCCTCAAAAGAAGATGCCTATTTAGGTATATATATATATATTAAGAATCAGATGTGTCAAAATAAATTTTAGAAAGAATGAGAATATTGAAGCACCATTTCTGACCTCGATTGGATGCATATTTATCGTGATATACTGGAAGACTAATACTTTCGATAAATAGGTGACCCACTTAATATGTGGTCATCATGGAGGCACAGATTAGCGATGAATTTGAAAGATTAAGCATGTCTAGGTTCAATGAATTTATTTGAAAGATTAAGCATGTGCCAGATTATGACAAATTTGTGACTAATTTACATCATTAGCTATATATTTATCCATAACAGTTCACATTAGATCATTAATACCACAGGAAATAACTGCAGTAATATCTTCGAAATTGTGCTGAGTTCAATCCAGGGTTCCTCAAACACTTCACAACAGTGGATGCTTGTTGTGCATCTCATTATTTCCAGCTAAGGTGAAGTGCTTGAAGGAAAATCAACAGGACACCAACACTTCAATCTAGCTTCCGTATAAGATTTTAGCCTTTACGGAAAGTGCTCGAAGGGAACACCAGGGTACACCCAACTTGTAGTTTCTTCATGGAGCCTAATTGCTCTATTGCTGACTGCAATCCAGAGTTCCCCCAAACACTTCACTACAACCTTGGCACGAATACACTAAAAGCTAACGTGAAGTGATTGAAGGGAACTCCAGAGAACAACCAACTGATAGTTTCTTTCTGGTATCCATCTCTAGTATTGTGGATTGCCATCAAGAGTTCCTCCAAACACTTCACACGCAACCTTTGTGCAATGCTGTGTAGGTGATCACTGTGAAGTGCTTGAAGGGAACTCAAGAGAACAATCAACTTAATTATTTCTGCCCCAAACTCATCCATAGACAACGTACCTAGTACATGCAGGGTGCCACCAAGAGTTCCCCAAACACTTCATAATGGCCTGTGCACAACATTTTAGGCCTTAATGAAGTGCTTGTAGGGAACTCCAGGGGACAACCTACTTTGCTTCAGTTCTTATGAAAGAAGGTATTTTTTTCCACCTTGTGTTGAAGAGTAACTCTAGGGCGATGGTACATATAGGACCATGGGACTGAAAGAGATTTTCTTTTGTTTGATCGTGAAATTAAAAGGATGCAACTGAAACTGCACCTGACCATGAATCAAGACTACATTAATTGAAATAGAATCGTACTCTTGCAATGTTTTCATGATCCTTGTTCATATGTCAACTTCATCCTTCAATAAGAACCTGGCAATGGTAGTAGTACTGTTTGAAAATTCGGCCTAGTCCCGAGTTGAATGAGTAAGTTTTAATTACAACCATGGGTAGTACTAAAGCACTTCTATTAATGGATATTTAATTTACAACCATGGTATAAGAATAAGCTTTTTGTGTACATGAATATCTTCATGGGTTCAAACTTCAAACAAAGATGGTAGTGCTAGCCGCCTCAATTGCATATTAATTTCGTTTCTTAAATTTGGCACATTTAAGTTGCAGGTGCATAAATAAACAAATTCTTAAAGTTGCTCATCTTCATATATCGTAATAAATGATAAATTACACGGTACTCAATATACATGGAAGGAAAACAGGGATATCAAATGCTTTCTCTAGTGGACTGAGATAAGATTTGCACAACCACAGTTTTGACATAGATACCACATGTAAAAGGTTGATGCTCATATTTTGGAAATCTGTCCAGGTTCAGTAAAGACAGTTTTTCTGCTGGCACAATAACTTTTGGATATTTTGCTATGTCGCAGGTCAAAGGATTGGGATGACTATGTGCTTTTTCAGGTACTTTCCGTCTCTCTCTTCTCTGCTCTCTCCATCATCACTTTTCTTTTCTTCTTATAATGTAATTTAAAAAAAAGAGTGTTCAAATATAAAGATTAGAAGAAACAGAATTTGGGAAATAAACTTTCGCTCTGTCATTCTAGATGGATTCCCAGTTTATTCAGTCCTAGTTCCCTCAGGTATATAATTCAGAGAATAGTTTCCTCAAAAAAAAAAAATTAATTCAAGAGAACAGAATAATCTGTCAAATAAATGCATAAAGAGTTATTTAGGGAATAAGCCTTCCTCCTTTAAACAAAAAAAGGGAACACTACAAAAAAACCGGTCTTCAGCGACCGGCATCAGCAATCGGTTAGGTCGCCGGTCGCTGAAGACCCCATAAAAAAAAAAAAAAAAGTAAAATGTTTCGGCGACGAACCTTTAGCGACGCGCCCATATCCTTCAGCAACCGATTAGGCCCGATCACAGAAGGGTGCCCCCTCAAAAAACTGCCATGTCTTTCTTCTCTGCCGCCCGACCCCTGCTGCCACGCAGCCACGACTCTCCTCTCTCTCTCCCGGCGCCTCTCCACTTCTCCTTTCTCTCCTTTCTCCTCCCGTTAGCTCCGTCACTCCACTTTTCTACACGCAGCTCCCCTGAATCTCTTCTTACGACTCTACATCTTTGAGGTAAATTACTTTCTTGCTCTACTTGATAATTCAAAATTTAGGAAATTAAGAAATCATGAAACCCTAGTAATTTCTGCTTTGAACATTCCACCATACCATTCAGTTGCATATATGAGTGGCAGTATACTCTGGCTACATTGTTTTTAGAAATAAGATTCCTAATTCCTTATTTTAAGGTAAAATTGAGGTAAAATTGTTAATACATGGTAAAATCGTTGAAATTAGTTTGAAAAAAAATTGGGTGTAAACAAGTCATGTTGCATGGATGATGCAACACTTGATTTGATTTTGTGTTTCTTCCATGACTTTTTAGAGGGTCCGTTATCAATTGATGATATCTGGGGGTCTAAAGTACATATTTGGATTTTTTATTTGAGTCAAAGTTTTAGTGAGAATGCTGAAGTACTAGATTTGTGATGAATTTGTCTACCTAAATTGAATTTTCCATTCCTTTAAATTGAATGAACTAAGATGTAGTGGGAGAGGGAGGTATATTGAGTAGAAAGGTAAGGAGGAGGCATCATCCTCACGGCCAAAATGCATACATTAAGCCGCAAAGGTCAGAGGACAGACTAGTGATTCGTCGGGTCGGTCATAGGTAAAATTCATTTTTGTGTGCATTTTTGTGTTTGTAGGATTATCCATTTGTAGTAGTTTTAATTAATTTTGTTTGCAGATCTTTTGTTGGAGATTTGTTGACAGCAACCAAAATTTCAAAAAATAATATCAAAATATGCACTTACCACTATCCTGCAGAAACTAGATTACCCACCATAGACGTGCGCACGAAATTTGATGACTTCCTGAGGGAACTAAACTAGAGGTCCAGGACGAGTTTTTGGTGATTAAAATCTCTTTTTTTAAATTGGCAACCTTTGTTTCTTTTTTAGGCTAACCAACGACTTTTTAATGATACATGCAGAAACACTTTTAGTTTTTCCCCCAAGTGAAGACATGGATTTAGCATAGAAGACCTTCGCCAGCATATCTAACAAAGCTCTCCAAAATCTGCTTAACAAGTGTAGAGACGAAGCGAAAGATAAGTATGGAGATGCATTCTGAAGTGGAAGGACCGAGGGTGCCAAACACATATGATTGAATAACGCGAATAACTGCCCAAATTGTGTGACTATTGGTGCACCGAAGACTTTGCTAGGCGGCAGCGAGCATAATCACAAATATGGCCTCATCTAGAGAGGGTTACTTTGCAACCATATATAGGCTCATGAACATGGCTGGTTCACAACAAAGATTCGTAAGATGTTTTATCTCATTGTCTTGTCCTAGAGCAA